>CAUYQU010102989.1:0-41298 GCA_963574635.1 Cheracebus regulus | reverse complement strand
ATGTCTAGTAAGACCACACAGCCATCACCGGGCCATTATGTTAGCGTCAGAGAGTCTGAAATAACTTCTACAGAATCATCCTTTAGTTTCTGCTTTCCCATAGCTTGACTGCCTCCAGGAGGGGGAAATGTGTCTGGGCTCAAGCTCACATTATGGTGGAGGCACGGTCAGGGGGCCTCTACGCTGGAGCATTCCCCATACTGTCTTCCACAATGGTTGAGCTAATTTACACTCCCACCAACAGTGTTAAAGCCTTCCTGTTTCTCCAAATCCTCTCCAGCATTTGTAGTCTCCTGACTTTTTAATGTGTTGTTGGATTCAGTTTTCCAGTATTTTTGTGCAGATTTTCAAATCAATGTTCTTCAGGGATATTGGCTTGAAACTTTTTTGTTATTGTTGTGTCTCTGCCATGTTTTGGTGTTAGGATGATGCTGGCCTCATAAAATGAGTTAGGGAGGTGTCCCTCTTTTTCTATTGTTTGGAGTAGTTTCAGAAGGAATGATACCAGCTCATCTTTGTATCTCTCGTAGAATTTGGCTATGCATCCATCAGGTCCTGGACATTTTTTGGTTTGTAGGCTATTAATTACTGCCTCATTTTCAGAACTTGTTATTGGTCTATTCAGGGATTCGACTTCTTCCTTGTTTAGACTTGGGAGGGTGTATGCGTCCAAGAGTTTATCCATTTTTCTAGATTTTCTAGTTATGTGTGTAGAGGTTTTTATGGTATTTTCTGATGGTAGTTTGTATTTCTGTGGGATCAGAGGTGATATCCCCGCTATCATTTTTTATTACATCTATTTGATTCTTCTCTCTTTTCCTTTTTATTAGTCTGGCTAGCTGTCTATCTATTTTTTTAACTTTTCAAAAAGCCAGCTCCTGGATTCATTGATTTTTTTTTGAAGGGTTTTTTGTTTCTCTGTGTCCTTCAGTTCTGCTCTGATCTTAGTTATTTCTTGTCTTCCAGCTTTTGATTTTGTTTGCTTGCTTCTCTAGTTGTTTTAATTTTGATGTTAGGGATTCAATTTTACATCTTTCCTGCTTCCTCTTGTGGGCATTTAATGCTATAAATTTCCCTCTAAACACTACTTTATCTGTGTCTCTGATATTCTGGTATGTTGTTTCTTTGTTCTCATTGATTTCAAAGAATTTATTTTTTTCTGCCTTCATTTTGTTATTTACCCAAGTTATTCAGGAGCAGGTTGTTCAGTTTCATGTAGCTGTGCATTTTTGAGTGTGTTTCTTAATCCCGAGTTCCAATATGACTGCATTGTGGTGTGAGAGACTGCTATGATTTTCATTCTTTTACATTTCCTGAGGAGTGTTTTACTTCCAATTATGTGGTCAGTTTTAGAATAAGTGCAATGTGGTGCTGAGAAGAATGTATATTCTGTAGATTTGGGGTGGAAAGTTCTGTAGATGACTATTAGGTCCACTTGGTCCAGAGCTGAGTTCAAGTCCTGAATATCCTTGTTAATTTTCTGTTTCATTGATCTGTCTAATATTGACAGTGGGGTGTTAAAGTCTCCCACTATTATTGTGTGGGAGTCTAAGTCTCTTTGTAGGTCTCTAAAAACTTGATTTCTGAATCTGGGTGCTCCTGTTTATGGTGCATCTATATTTAACACAGTTAACTCTTCTTGTTGCATTGATCTCTTTACCAAAATGTAATGCCCTTCTTTGTGACTTTTGTTCTTTGTTGGTTTAATGTCTGTTTTATCAAAGGCTAGGAACTGCAACTCTTGCTTTTTTGTTTCTTTGTTTGTTTTGCTTTCCATTTGCTTGGTAAATATTCCTCCATCCCTTTGAGCCTAAGTGTGTCTTTGCACGTGAGATAGGTCTCCTGCATATAGCACACCGATGGGTCTTGATTCTTTATCCAATTTGCCGGTCCTTGTCTTTAATTGGGACATTTAGTCCATTTACATTTAAGGTTAATATTGTTATGTGTTAATTTGATCCTGTCATTATGATTCTAGCTGGTTATTTTGTCCTTTAGTTGATGCACTTTCTTCATAGTGTTGATGGGTTTTACAATTTGGTATGTTTTTGCAGTGGCTGGTACCGGTTGTTCCTTTCCATGTTTAGTGCTTCCTTCAGTAGCTCTTGTAAGGCAGGCCTGGTGGTGACAAAAGTCCCTCAACATTTGCTTGTCTGTAAAGGATTTTATTTATCCTTCACTTATGAAGCTTAGTTTGGCTGGATATGAAATTCTGGTTTGAAAATTCTTTTCTTTAAGAATGTTGAATATTGGCCCCCACTCTTTTCTGACTTGTAGGGTTACTGCAGAGAGATCCACTGTTAGTTTAATGGGCTTTTCTTTGTGGGTAACCTGAGCTTTCTCTCTGGCTGCCCTTGCCATTTTTTTCCCTTTATTTCACCCTTGGGTGAATCTGACAATTAAGTGTCTTTGGGTTGCTCTTCTTGAGGAGTGTCTTTGTGGTGTTCTCTGTATTTCCAGAATTTGAATGTTGGCCTGTCTTGCTAGGTTGGGGAAGTTCTCCTGAATAATATCCTGAGGAGTGTTTTTTTCCAACTTGGTTCAATTCTCCCCATCACTTTCAGGTACACCAGTCAGACGTAGGTTTGGTGTTTTCACATAGTCCCATATTTCTTGGAGGCCTTGTTTGGTCCTTTTCATTCTTTTTTCTCTAATCTTGTCTTCATGCTTTATTTTATTAAGTTGATCTTCAGACTCTGATATCCTTTCTTCTGCTTAATTGATTCAGCTATTGATGGTGTATGCTTCACAAACTTCTCTTGCTGTGTTTTTCAGCTCCATCAGGTCATTTATGCTCTTCTCTAAACTGGTTATTCTAATTAGCAATTCCTCTAATCTTTTTTCAAGGTTCTTAGCTTACTTGCATTGGGTTAGGACCTGCTCCTTTAGTTCGGAGAAGTTTGTTATTACCCACCTTCTGTCTACTTCTGTCAATTTGTCAAACTCATTCTCAGCAAAGCTGCTGTAGCCAGACTGCCTCTATATTCCTTCTTTCTTGGCAGGGCACCTCTCAATAAAATGGCAGTAGCCCCAGTCAGGGGCTTACAGATAAAACTGCCATTTCCCTGGGACAGAGCACCTTGGGGAAGAGGTGGCTGTGGCACATCTTCAGCAGACTTAAACTTTCCTACCTGCCTGCCAGCTCTGTGCAGCAGATCTCACAGAGTTTGAACCCTGCTAAGAATCAGACTGCCTCCTCAATTGGGTCCCTGACACCTCCCAGAAGGGGCAGACAGACACCTCACACAGGAGAGCTCTGACTGGCACCTGGTGAGTGCCCCTCTGGAATGAAGCTTCCATAGGAAGGAACAGGCAGCAATTTTTGATGTTCTGCAGCCTCCACTGGTGATACCCAGGCAAACAGGGTCTGGAGTGGACCTCCAGCAAACTCCAGCAGACTTGCAGCAGAGGGGCATGCCTGTTCAAGGAAAACTAGCAGAAAGGAATAGCATCAACATCAACAAAAAGAATGACCACAGAAAGCCTCCATCCAAAGGTCACCAACAGCAATGACCAAAGGTAGATAAATCCACAAAGATGGGGAGAAACCAGCACAAAAAGGCTGATAATTCTGAAAACCAGAATACCTCTTCTCCTCCAAAGGATCATATCTCCTTGCCAGCAAGGGATTTAGATCCTAATAAAAATATGTATGAATGAGTTTTTATTTCAAAGTTTTTTCCTATGCCACAGCCCCATAATGTAGCATAGTATAATTTTGGATAGATGAGGAATGTGACTTTTTTATATAAGGTGAGAAAAAGAAAATTATGGAAAGGACACTGGGGAAGTAGAACCTGTGTGTTAACAACTGATTGGGGAGCATACCATTTTTTAGGAGGGATATGTGTAGAATTTGAGGTACTGAAATTTCTTTATATGAAATTGATCTGTGTCTCAGATAGGTTTTATATTCCTCTAGTGGTATGTATACTATTTGAAGACCACTGTTCTAACAAAACTACTTTGAAATATCACAATTTTTGATTCTTCCATTCAACTTTCACCTTTCTCCTGACAAGTCTTTGAACACAAATCTTCCCTAAATTTCCATTATGCTCTAAAATTTCAACAAACTTTGTTAAATCAGAAGTGAAATAGAAAGTTCTTTAGACCTCACAGAGACTTCTATTTTCTTTTTTGACATTTATGAACTTTATTTCTTCTACCTGATGCATTTTAATCCTTAGAAAACATCTGTTTCTTTCCAATGAGCATTCGTAGGGTAAGATAATTCAGCCAGCTGGCTTGACTATCCTTTCACTCTTTAATGAAGTAAAATCTACAACCAGCTCTAAACAGACTTTTTGAAGCATGCTTGTAACTAAATACTGTATACTGTAATATACATTGTTTTCCTACTGTATCCAAGGCATTTATAACTGAAACATTCATCTGAATGAATATTCTTCCTAATAATCAGACAAAATTTAAATGTCTATAGAGGATGAATGTTAAAACTGAATCTGAGAATATTTCACAGTTCTCCGGGTCTCATGCAATATGGGCAGTGCTCTCCCTTCAAAATCAAAACAAGCAAAAACACAAAGTCTGCTGATGGGCTGAACCCCTTTACAATATATTTTACAGGTCAAACTACTGCTAGAGGACCTCTCAATTTGTATTACTCTTTTCATTATGGTTATGCAACTATATGGGCCCCATATTAAGTTATTTTAGAAGGAATATCTTTAAAGGAACAGTTTATAATTGATATCAGCCATTTGAAACATTCTTTATAACTTGGCTAAGACAATAAAAAGTAGGACTATCTCATAAAAATAACATATACTTTTTGTAATAACTAATCAATAACACTTGTTCTAAAAATATGGACATATAAATATAAAAGGGCTAACTTAAATTGCTTCTGATTCTGTTTTTAAAAATTCATTACACATATTTTCAAACAGAGCCTGTTTTAAACAACAAAGCAAATAAGCAATTCTTCATTTGTGGACCCTTGGCAACATTTTCTTCCTCTTGATACAGTGCCAGGGGTCAATTCCTGACATAATATTTTGGGCAAGTACATCTTTACCAGCTAATGTAGATTTAAAAAAAAATAGACATAAAAACCCAGTGTTCTTACAAAATAAATAGACAATTAAGCTTAATGCTTTTCTTATTTACCAAGATGTTTACTTTCTCACAAATAATAGTTACTTGCATGGCCAAATGTATGATTCTTATACAACATGACATAATGTGCTTTGAGTCATAATGAAACAGTTTTTTCAAGTTGATATAGGTATGATTTAAAAATTAAAATTGCATATGTTTAAGGTGTACAACATAATATTCTCATGTACTTATATAATGTGAAATGATTGATATAAGATTTAAATACAGGCCTAAGATGATAAAGAAATAACAAGTTGCTGTTCTTTGCAATAATGTTATTCACTGTTTATTCACTACAGTCATTTTTGATAACCTAATCTGGTTTATTTCAGCCACTTTATTAGTGTTTACACAAAGACTCTCGTGCATATATTAGCCTCAAAATGTGCTCCAGATCTGCTGAAAAAGCACAGCCCTAACAGAGAAAAAAATTTAAAAAATTCAACTAGCTGACATATTTGTTACTTCATGGAATATATATTCATTCTTTGCTTTTTCAAACTATCTAGGTGTCCTGCAATTGAAAGAAGATACCATTGAAAGTTTGCTGGCTGCAGCTTGTCTTCTGCAGCTGACTCAGGTCATTGATGTTTGCTCCAATTTTCTCATAAAGCAGCTCCATCCTTCAAACTGCTTAGGGATTCGATCATTTGGAGACGCCCAAGGCTGTACAGAGCTTCTGAATGTGGCACATAAGTACACTATGGTAAAATCAACTGCTTCAAATTAACTTGCAGTAATAATATGTTAATGTTATAATAAAATTAATAGGCAATATAAACTTATATAACTTGTAGATGACTTTCATGTTTTATATATTCTATAATTATTACATATTTGTCTGGTCGAGTTACACTAAAGCAAGCTTTTCCTTTTTGGAATTATGAATGTTTAATTAAATCCCCAAACTCGATGAAACAAAAACACTGCCAAAAAATAAATTGTATATTTCAAGTAGAATCTATAGTATTAAGAAAATATTAATTCCATGATGTTTTTGCACAAATAGAACTTTATAAAACTAATAAATTATGATTTATAAAGAAAGTGAAGTGTCATTAAATAAGGAAAAATGCTAATACTAATGGGTAAATAATTGGAAGAGCTTAAAAACTACCAAAAAAAAATAAGTCAGATAATTTTATTGAATGAACTTTTTTATGTCTTAGTAACAAATTTTATTTTGGTTAAAAATAACTTACAGTTCAACTCTTTAATGCAACTAACTTAAAATCCCTTTCAGTTTCATTAACAAATTAAATGCAAATGTTCACATGTGGTAATTATTAAAAAGTTGTGTATAATAAGATAGTCTTTATTCAGTCAGGTGACGATCAAATGAAATAGAAGACAGGGAGGCAAGAAAAACTGGACAGAGGATATTAAATAAAGCCTTACAATAGATGCTAATACTTCCCTGATGCAGAGAAAAAATAATTTTTTTTTAATCTCTGAAGAAGGGAAGGACACAAGAGATGGATCTTTTTGTGAAACCCAATCAAAATATAAATATTTCAAACAAAGGAAATTGCTTCAGTTATTTAATATTAAAAAACAAAAAGCAATTGCATAAAAGAACAATAGAAAGTCACACATTGAAATGATGAATAAATGTAGCATGTTTTAGAATAAAGATGCACATAAAAAGTATTTTTCTGGAGTTTTATACATAAGGTAATTTTTTTATTTCTAAAATTTGAATTATTTAAAACTTCTTATCAAATCTTTGTCCCTCCTACTTCCCACCCTAGATCCATTGCTCAAAATTTGAAGTTTGAAACATATTTTTAAAGCAATACCATTATGTGGAGAATCATATTAGAATGGACTGACATTTTAAAATGTATCATTTAGTTACACAATTTATGTACCTGTGACCTAAATACAGATGCTATATAATCTGAAGGAACAGCAGTTATGAAGGTGAAAGGTTTATTCTATCACAAAAATAAACATGAAAACTTCCTATTAAATTACTTAAATTGTTGAACTAAGTATTAGCAGTTTCCTGTTTAGTATTACACACTTGCAAGCAAAATACATTCTGAAAAATAGCTTGAATTATTTTTGTTGCTCAGAATGAACTTTTCTTCCTTTTCCTATTATGTGACCAAAATGGAGTGTTAAAGCAGCGTGTGCATAAAAATGTAATATGGTTGTCTCTCTTTATCTCTCTTCTTTAGTTTTCTTAGAATCTATTGTGAATTCAATAAAATATATAAAGGTCTTGCTATAACAATGTTTTGGCAGTACTGTATTGATAGTATTACAATGCAAATAATTTTAATGTCTAAGAATAATATTAAACAATTTAGAGATTCAATTGTAAACATGTGCATTGGTAAACTGAATAAAGTAGATTGCCTTTCCAACTGTGAATGGGCCTCATGCAGAAATACCGTCACAGACACACTCAGAATGCTATTTGGTCAAATGTCTGGGCACCCCATTCCCCAGTCAAGTTGACACATAAAATTAACCATTTAAATCATATAGATAGTTGTCTGCATCAGTTAAGCAATTAGCAAATATGTGATAGTCATTTGGTAAATTTCAAAACAATATAAGTGTAGATATTTATAAAATGAATAGTTAATCTAAGGCACTAAAGAAGACTCCCTTGTAACGTGCATAGAATAAAGTGTTTACCTTGAAATTGGGAGCAAAGTAATTCCCAAATAAAACAATTTAAAATTAGTCTTGAAGTGAAATGAATCATTTCTATACAGTACTGTATACTGCAATGAAATATGTAGATACTTTAAAATACACTTATTTTTTATTTAGACTAATCTACTATATTGCCCAGCAATTTTCAATAATCTCCTTAGGCAGTAATTCTGAAGTCATAACAAATACTATCAGAAAATCTAGTTTCTGACCATATCTGAATATGACCACCATATAAACCATTTTTAATCACTTCTTAACTTTGTCAAATGCATAATCAAATATGACAGTCTTTACTATGATGTGTGTTTGGCCATTAAATAGGTCTTATACATTGAGAGAGCATCTGTCTTTCTCCTCCTCCTCTCTCTCTCTCTCTATATATATATATTTAATTTACATATTTAACATATATAAATACATATATATCATATCTGTGTCTATACGTAAATCATATATATATTTAATATAGATACAATATATAAATATAAATATAAATGTATATTTATATATTATGTATATTTATAGTTTATATATAATATACATAATAGATAAATATATTTATTTTTATATATTATATATAAAATATATGTGATTTATATATATCTATATTTCCCTCTCTCTTTATTTTCCTCTTTTTTTAATGGAGAGTGCATAGAAAGGACAAGGAGATATTCAGTTGTCCATAATAATAATGCAGTTTCAGAGTTTATATACAATATCAGTAGTATATAACCTTAAGTTTTATAGTTTTATATTTGTCTAAACTCTTTCACAAAAATCATATCACTTATAAAAAGCAGTTTCAGTATCAAACAAAATGCAGTCGTCATGATTTCAGAGATTCATGTTTGAATCCAGACTTTGGCACTTACTCCATAGGGAATCAGACAACTCATACGACCTGCTTTTTTAACAGACTAATTCCACTTTCTCACAAGATCACACTGGTGATGACTTAATGCCTGTGAAAGAAATCAGTAAAGTGTGAAGTGCTGTACAAGTGTAATGTATTAATAGTGGTACTACTATCGCAGTTATTTGAATAAGTGGGAGGGATTTCACCCAGAGACATCTGCTACAGTAACAACAGCAGTTCTCTCTCAATTGTTTGTGTTATTCACAAAGGGTTATTTGTCTAAATAGGCTAGTTTGAAACTTACAGCATCAGAGCTTTCTGATGGGTTTATCAACACTGATGATTGCTGTATGGATAACTTTCCTATTTGGTTGATTCACTTCCACAATGACTAAACTAAAAGTAAAGCTGAGGTGGTGATTTGATTTATTTAGAGACCCCAATTATTCAGAAACTATCTTAAACTGTTCCTAGAATATCTGTTTATTGTGCAACATAAATTTCAAGTAGGTATGTTTATTTTCATTTTAGCAATATATTTTATTCCATTTAAAACTTGAGATCTTCACTACGAGAAAATTTTAAAATGGTTATTCTGTTGTCAAAGAAAGAACATTTAATATTTATAAATTAGAAAAGAAATGATGGTGTTTTGATTTAAAAAATGAAACACAGATATATGAAATTTTATATTTGACAAAATACAACACAATGACAGAAGGAATAATTGTGATATATAAATTTCAAACACATCCTCACTCTTTTTAAAGAAATCAGTTTATAGGAATCCTTTTTAGATTGTCCTGAACCTGTAGATTGTTACCAATTGCAAAAGAATACTTTTCTCTTGGTCAATTGGAGATCATACTTTTTCATAAATGAGACTTTCATCATTTTTTTCTTATCTCCAAGGAATTGAGTCTGTTGCTCCCTCACATACATAGCCACAGTTAACTCTCATAGGCTTTCAAGATAGGTGCCACCTTAAAAACTTTCAGGCTTTTTCTTAGGGCCTATGGCTAAAGACAAACTAAACAGTCACTGCTGAAGTCATGAGCTGCTGTTGTCACATACAGCAGCTGGGAGCAAAAAGTACTGCTTTTGGCTCCAACACTGTGCCTATGTGGGCTATGAAGCAGTTAAAACTTCCCTTGTGTGTTCTATAAATAATTCCCAGTGGAAGCATTTGGCCTCTCAGCTTCAGAAGGCTCCCTGTTTTCCATGTCACGGGCAGCAATAGCACCTATATTTTATAAATGGATACATCTGTGTCTCTGGTATTTTCTGAAGTTTAACAACATGAAATGTTTTGATATGCTTATTCCGTTAAGAAATTTCTAAAGTGCAAAGTTTTAGTCAATGACCTTTCTTTTCTAGGAACACTTCATTGAGGTAATAAAAAACCAGGAATTCCTCCTGCTTCCAGCTAATGAAATTTCAAAACTTCTGTGCAGTGATGACATTAATGTGCCTGATGAAGAGACCATTTTTCATGCTCTAATGCAGTGGGTGGGGCACGATGTACAGAATAGGCAAGGAGAACTGGGGATGCTGCTTTCTTACATCAGACTGCCATTACTCCCACCACAGGTATGGAAAATCACCCAGGTAATTGAAAATATAGCTCTGAACTATCATGAGGCATTAATCCATTTCTTATTTGCCTAATTTTATTCCTGGTAATCTGAGTGTACAAGATTTGTTTCACAGAAGGACATATTCAGCCATCAATTAGAGGCATAAATAAAAGAGAGAGAAAAAAATGGCTAAAAAAAGCTACAGTTAAATCATAAACATAAGAATATTCATTAGTTTCGGTTTCACCATATATTTGTAAAAAGCTGAGAAAATGACTAGGCTAACAGCTTTTTTTTTTTTTTTTACCTGCACAGCTTCTAGTCAGAATGTTAATAATTAGTTCAATAGCCTTCCAGAGGAGAGTCTAAGAGTCAGATCCTGAATAATACCTATTAATATTATCTACTATGATCAAAAGAATGCTATCATACTTTCAATGCACTACAGCATAATTATAAAGGCATTTTCACCATATATGTTGAACTGAAGGATTATAGGAAAGATGATTCTAAAAACAAACACCTTTGGATAAGACCCAGGGTTAACTCACCTCATACTGAATTTTGTAATGCAGGCCCACTACATAATTTCACCATTGGTAATAACCACAGTTTTTTGTCTGTATAAAATTGCTCAATAAAATGTATAATACATTCAGATATATTGCACATATGCATGTAATATCTATTGTATTTGTGGCTATAGGTTCAAACATCATCCAAATTAAAAACAGTGACCTTGTATAGATTTAGTGGATCAATAATTTCAAAAATATTAACATGAATCTGCTTTTATAACAAAGTTACTAGTTAAATGTTAACATTGAAAGATAGATTGTTAATCTGCCAATGATTTTTCCACATTTTTTAAAACATCTAGCTGCTAATTAAATTCCGTAGAACTATATGCATACTCTTAAGAATCTCTACATATGCAATGAAAGAACATCCATTAGCCTTCTGGTTATAGCAAATTTATCCAAACAGCAAGGCAATAGTAACAGCAAACACAAAAATGTTAAATATATGTATATAGTTTTAGATCCAAGGTTCTAAATCTTTGGATTGATAGATGATCTTTAGAATCTATGGAAATTTTACATTTTGGTGAATGTGTACATTCATGTGTATTATTCTCAAGAAAGACTGTTTGAATTTATGAGATTCTCAAAGACTGCCTTTCAAAATGTTCCTGGGCATGTGAACTTGTTAAAAACACGATTTCTCATGCCCTACTCCAGACCAAGTGAACCAATTTCAGGGAAACTGGATGAGGACTCTGTGTATCAACAATTTCTCCAGGTGATTTTAGGCATAGAAAATTGAGATACACTAGTGTAAGAAATCAGATGCTGTTATCTTTACAGAGCCTTGAGTCTATAAGACACTTTGAGCATAGTGAACTTCTTAGTTTGAACTTTTCTTACTTTATTGGAATGGAGGGAAATTTCTTGCCCAAATGCACAAATAGTCATGGTAGCCCATCTCTGAGTATGTCTTAGACCTAGAATATGGACTGTGTGAAATTTTTCTGATGATGGTAGTGATAGGCAATGTCATGCAAATATAGGCTTTCCAAAATAATTTAAAAAGTGACCTTACAAATATTTTAGAAATGAAATATATAAAAAAGGATGGTGATGAATATCCAAAGAGTATTTTTGGGAAAAATGCATAGCCTAGTTTTTAAACCTATTTTTGAAAGCATATGCATTAAGCAATGCCTGGGATCTCATGAGGCATGTCAAAATAAAGATCTATCAGATATTACAGGTGGATTGAGAACAGAACTGGAATTAACTCATGAAGAGCAGGAAAATTCAGAGAAGTTTAATGTAATAAGATTACCTCTTCTATTCCAGCAACCTGCTCACTATTCCTCTCAATGTCCCATGATACTGTAGACCCAAAGCTCCAAGGGAACTAACTAAACTAAGATGACTCTTGACAACATTCTGAAATATACTCTTGACTTCTCTTCAACTCATCTCATGAAAAATACTTTACCTCATTTTTATCAGTGTTAAATGAGTTCATTGTCTGCCAGGTAATGATAGTTACAAAGAATTCATCATCTATTTTTGTTAATATGCTGGCTAGTTACTAAGTCATGTACCTCAACCCAGTTAAAAAGCACCTGCTTTCAGAATACTCTAGAGAAGTGATCAGATAATAAAGGTACCATCCACCATGTCTGTTATTATTTTAACTGAGCATATTGGCATGACCACCACTACCAACACAACTACCCCAAATCCACCAAAATGATTGCTACTTGTATTAGCTGCATGCAGTAGACTAGGAGATTCTTACTTGTGCAGACACAGCCACTCTCTTTAGCTGCTTTCTGCAATAATTTCTCTGAGTGTTTTTTGACTTTTGCTCCTTTACATTATATGTGTACATATTCAAAAGATGAATAATGTGTCAATTAAATAGATTTACAAAGATAATTAGCTACTACCAGCAGATTTTTAGTTAGTTTACATGATAAGTAAAAATAAAAATCTTACTGAACAACCCAAAACATTAAATAATCAAACTTCTACGTTTCAGTTAGCTCAAGTTTTCTCTACCTTGACCTCCCAGGCTCCAGCGATCAAACCACCTCAGCCTACAAGTAGTTGGGATTACAGGCACATGCAACCACATCTGGCTAATATTTGTATTTTTTTTAAGAGACAAGGTTTCACCATGTTTCCCAGGCTGGTCTCAAACTCCTGAGCTCCAGCATTCTGCACACCCTGGCCTCCCAAAGTGCTGGAAATACAGGTGTGCACAACTGCATCCAGCCTCCAAAGTTATATAAGTACAAATATGTTCTTTCTAATGGTGAACTCTCCATTCATATGCCATGCATCACTACTTTTCAGTTACTGGCAGATCTTGAAACCAGTTCCATGTTTACCGGTGATCTTGAGTGTCAGAAGCTCCTGATGGAAGCTATGAAGTATCATCTTTTACCTGAGAGAAGATCCATGATGCAAAGCCCTCGGACAAAGCCTAGAAAATCAACTGTGGGGGCACTTTATGCTGTAGGAGGCATGGATGCTATGAAAGGTAAAAAATAACTTACAGTGTCTTCATTCAAAAAAGGTACATTCTCAATAGCCTCCAAATTATAAGGGTGATATTAAAGTCATGTTAAATGAGCGCACCTAAAGCTAATTTTCATAAATAGGGTGCTTTATATGATTTCGTGACCTCATTTTCTTACCTTATGAGACATAACCTTTCAATTAGTGTTGAATTCTTAATAGGCACTTTTACTTTATAGAGGCAATACATTGCCATATTATATCTTTCCAAGGAAAACTTACCTAACATTTGTGTACCCAAAAGAATGTGAGACAGGTCTCAATTATTTTACAATTATTTTAATTATTTTACAAAGTTTATTTTGCTAAAGTTAGGGATGCACCCATTCTTAACCCCAGGGGGTGAGGGCACAGCTTGGTTTTGTACATTTTAAGGAGACATCAGACATCAATCAATGTGTATAAGATGTAGATTGGTTCTGTCCAGAAACATGAGACAACTCAAAGTTGGGGGCTTCTAGGTCATAAGTAGATAAGAGACAAATAATTGCATTCTTTTGAGTATCTGATTAGCTTTTCACTGAATACATAATTTACAGGGAGGTACAGGAATAGTCACTTATGCTTTATTCTGGCTCAGAGAATCTGTATTTTTTTCAGGAACAATAAAGCTGAGGAAGCTATCAGATATGCATCTGTCTCAGGTGAATGGAGGGATGACATTGAGTTCTGTCATTCCTTTGTCCTGCACCTATGAAAATAAGCTATCAATTTACATTGCCAGGGTGAAATTCAACGTAACTGTTACAGGGTAAGGATCTGGAAGCCCACAAGGAATTTCCTTATGGGCCAATTGTGAGGGAGATGTGTAGCTTTTTCTAAAAAAAAAACACCCTGTCTTTGTCTTATTTAGGAATAAAAAGGGAGGAAAGGTATGCCTGACGCAGTCCTCAGGTTGACTTTTCCTTTTGGCTTAGTGATTTGGGGGTCCCGAGACTTATTTTCCTTTCACATGTTTACCACAAAGGAAAGAGAATGTAACTGGCAAAAAGTCTGGCTGTTGGCCACTTGTAGAAAGAAGCCATAATAACAAGAGTGAGGTGTGATAAAAAGAGAGCAAGATTGTATTTTCCATGCTAGATGAGGGCAGTAGGTGGAATTCTTTCCAAAAATTTCTACTCTTCCATTTGTAGAGGGCATGCGGGGATTTTAAAGAGAGGGTGTGGAATGCAGAATAGGCAGGGTGTCTAGGAAGTGTCAGGTGTTGTGACCCACTTCAATGGCTTGTCCTGAATTATTTATTGTTCCATCTGGTAAAGGGGATGGTGCCATCATGGCCAGAAGTGACTGGTCTGTAACAGCATCCAGCCCCTGAAGCTTCTAAGGAAATATCTGATGAGATGAGTGAGTATGGTGTGTATTTATCAAGCATCTAGGTAAATAAATGTGCATAAGGCATGGGAGCACAGAATGGAATAAGAAAGGGAGTGGAGGAAAGAAAACATTCCAAGGATGTGAAGTTTATCTTGGAGCTACATCTTGATACATCTTCCCAAAACCGGGGGGGTGGTGGGAAATGAGGAAAGGAAAGGGGATAGAAAGAAGTAGTTTTAAAACGTGGTTTGAAGTGGTACTGGAATCATATTATTTTCTTTGATATATGTTACGGAAAATTGGAAGACTATATATAGTAACTATGCTTATTAATCATAAGCCCATAAAACAAGAGATTGCAAATGCAATTATTTGCAAGTTTGTAGAGTTACTTCGAGAACTAATGTTCTTCAGAAAATAACAAATAGCAATGTTTTTGTATTTTGTAACAATAATGTTATAAGATAGGTTTTATAAGACAATGAAATCCTAGAATTAATTTCCAGTCTGGCAACTTGAGGTTTTATTGCATTTTGTTGAATAAAATGAATACTAATAGCATATTAGAAGGTTTCTTCTTTGGTATTTAAATTAGAAGAGTACTAAATAAAACTGCAAGTGTAGGTATCTTTCGTTTCTGACTTTGCAGAAAGACTAATTTACATTGTGAGAAAATAGAAAATTTTGTGTTTGGTTCTTGTGGTTTTTATTTTTGGCATTTTTTTCAGGATAATCTTGGTTAAATTATTGTTACAATAAAGAAATGTGTTACAACAAATGGTTATAAGTATCTATAACTCCTTATCAGTTTCTAAAAATGGGTGAAAAATGAACCTATAATTTCCGGACTCTATTACCAGAGTTTGGTAAGGAAGTAAATGAGGGTATGAAACACTTTGAGTTCCTAGTATATGTAGATACTATAAAAGGCTCATGGGATGTTGCAGACCATTAGAAGAATAGTAAAACCTTCCATTTTTGATTACTTAAGCTTTGATTGGCATTTTGCGAACATTGTTTCAAATCCTCACAATATTGTTACAATAATGTTACCCCTATCCAACACAAGGACAGTCAAGAAAGGCTGGAGATGAAATTTTTATTCAGATACAATGTTCCTTTTCTCTCTCCTTTCTTTCTTTCTCTTTCTTTTTCTTTCTTTCTTTCTTTCCTTTCTTTCTTTTTCTTTCTTTCTCTCTCTTTTTCTTTCTTTCTTTCTCTCTCTTTCTCTCTTTCTCTGTTTCTCTCTTTCTTTCTTTCTTTCTCTTTTTTAGATGGAGTATCATTCTGTCGCCCAGGCTGGAGTGCAGTGGTGTCATCTCAGCTCACTGCAACCTCCACCTTCCGGGTTCAAGCAATTCTCCTGCCTCAGCCACATAAGTAGCTGGGACTACAGGCACGTGCCACCATGCCCGGCTAATTTTTTGTATTTTTTAGTAGAGATGGAGTTTCACCATATTGGACAGGCTGGTCGCAAACTCCTAACCTCATGATCTGCCTAGCCCAGCCACGATGTTCCTTTTTCTACACTGCCACTATTATAGACAAAAGAATAACAACAAAACTCTTTGGGGTTTTTGACTCTATTGGAAAACCAGGGTAAACTCGTAGTAACAAAAAAAAGGAAAAAGAGAAAAAGAAAACCTAAGAAGTATAACAAAAACATTAAATGGGTAGCATTTATCTGTATGAAGCAGCATTACATTGAAAAATGCACTACTTAACATACTTTCAAATAAGTATAAACATTGATTTCTATACGTGTGCCTTTTCTTATAGTGTGTTGTCTCAGCTGTCTTTTAAAAGATGTTTTTGACTACATGTTGAGTACAGTGTACACTGTTTGGGTGATGGGTGCAGTAAATTCTGTAAAATTATCACCAAAGAATTTATCCATGTAACATAAAACTGCCAGTACCCTCAACACTATTGAAATTTTAAAAATTTAACCTCGATATTTTGATGTTTAGGAAATACAGTGCTTCCTCAGTCTCTAACTTCCTCTCTCTGATTTATATAAGAAACTCAGAATTGCTGTTAAATATAGATATCACACAAATGGCTAGGGCTAACTATACTTTCTACAGTGTATTTGAAAGAATCATCAGAAAGTTCTATACATGATTACAGAGTCAAAATTGTTAAATGTCAAATAGTAAACTTTGGATGTCTTGTATATACATGGTACTTTGTAAATTTTTATTTAAAAAATAAATTCTAAATAAAGTGTATGGCAGGAAACAAAGTAAAGGTTAATATTGTCACTTTTAGAACATTTGCAAAGTAAATGGAGGAAATCATTACATCAAATATCTTCACTACTGCAGGAGCTACAGTGTTCTCAGCAACACTGATAAGTTTGAAGGGTTTTGTTCACTCTTGAATAGAATAAATGAAGATTGGGTAAGAGCTTAGAAATGAATTGAGAAACAGTATGTTATACATTCTGGGGCAAAAAGTTATACAGAAAAAATTTTAAGGAAAAGATAGTAAAAAAAATGAATTTATATTTTTCCACCTATTATAGAGCTGCCATAGTAAAGCAGCTAGGGAGTTCACATTTTGATTAGTTGAAGGATTGGAGGGGGGTGGACAAAGGGACTGGCGAAGGCTTCAGAATTCAGTAAGTAGAACTAGTAGTCATAAATGCTCATGTTGCAGTCAAAAGTTATGGAATCATTTGATCTTCTACATTGAATCTAATGCCTTGAAAAGTTTAGCCAGGCACGAATCACACATATACATCTCTCAGTGTAATTCTTCTATATATAGCTGATTAATGTAGATTTGCACAATTTTCTAATTACATCAGCATTCATATCTTCATAATCATAACAATGAGTGCAGACTAGCTTTTATTTCCTAATCTAAATTAGGTCTTTGGTAAATTCCACTAATATAAAGAGAAGTAAAAGTTAAAATCAGAACAAGAAGAATATGGATTTAGGAAGAGTGGGATGAAAAAATGGAAAGAAATGAAAAGCATTCAGAGAAAATTGACTGTGTTAAACGTAAAATAGATGTGTTTGTACTTATTTCAGTTTTAACATTATCATTGAAATATATCTAGTGTAGAAAAGATATTTTGATAGGTGTTATAATTTGGCCTCTTAGCAGTAAATATAGTCAGTAGAGCAATTACTAATCTGTAAATCATCATTCGGTCACATCCATGTTATCAGTAAAAGAGACAGTAATTAAAGAGAAAGAGTAAATGAGTACCTGTGTGTTTGCAAGTTCATATGAGAAAATCCAAAATCCTGGGACACACACACTTACAGTGTACTAGTCACCAGAAAATATTTAAACATAAAGGAAGGAAGTACTGTTTCCGCTAATTCAATCTAATCAAGGAGCAGCTATATATTTAATATACACTCTGCTTAAATTTTGACAGGATATGACCCCATACCATCGCCCTAAAACTGCCAGTATGTATGCTCCAAATGTTAACTACATCTTCATTATAACTAATGGATTGCATTTTCTTCACAAATATCCTAATAAAGGAACAACTGGAAAGTGTTTTTGCTTGTTACTATAGTTAACTTTGTGTAACTGGGGTGAAGTTTCTTAAACTTGCCATAAACTGTAGTAGATACACTATAGACATAAATAATAATTCTATCATTTTCCAACCTGGTTATTATTCAGAAGTTTCCCAGTTGTACAAAATTAGCTTTTCCTAAAAAATAGCAACAGCTATTATGAATGAATGGCAAGAATTGCCTACTGAAATGACAATTTATTATGACAGTAGTGATAATTTGTCAACAGTGACAGTATACTGTGACAGTAAACTTTGTATATTAGTAATTGAACAGAAAATAAAATTTTGTTAGCACTTAAAGAAAGTAATACCTTATAATTTTATATTCTCAACTCTAATATTTTGTGTTACTGAAGTGGGTTCATTGCCTGGGGTAACACCTGAGGTTCGTTGTCTCATGACCATGGAAATCAAAGACATGGATACACAAAGAGTAAGATTAAGAGCAAACATTTAATAGGCAAAAGAAAGAGAATAGTTCTCTGCTACAGATAGGTGTCCTGGAACAATGGGTTTCCAGATCTCTGGTGAAATGCAGGGTGGGTTACTGATGAGCTGGTGAGGAGGTGGTGTCTAATCTACATAGGGTGCAAAAGACTGGTTAGGAACAGGTGTGCCATTTGCATAGGTCTCGAATATCTTGCTGCCTCCATACCAATCATTAATTATGCAGGTGGGTTCTCTGCCTATGCTGGGCATGTTGACCATTTCTTTCTGCTGTACACATGGTAACAAAAAAAAAGGGAAGATAGAGCCTACATGTTGGAAATGCCTGGCCCAAAGGTAGCCCTTTCCTATGGGCACAGCTACCGGCATTCCTCTGGGGAAGCTTCCAGCTTGCTTATCTATGTGTGTAGCTCAATTTGTCAGGCTGCTCTTTGTTAGAAAATAAATGATTTGGGGTTCTGCTTTTTGTTAGAAAGGCAATTCCACCAAGGACTCTTTTGCCCTCACTATCTGCGTAAATAATTTCTTTCTACCTCTTGTATAATCATGGAACATTGTGTGAATCAACACCAAAGGCCCACTTAACATTTGTAAAATGTTATTTATTTATTTATTTATTTTGAGACAGTGTCTCAGTCTATCACCCAGGCTGGAGTACAGTGGCACAATCTCGGCTCACTGCAGCCTCCAACTCCTGGACTGAAGTGATCCTCCCATGTCAGCCTCCCAAGTACCTGGTACTACAGGTGCACACTGCCACACCCAGCTAAAGGCTCATTTAAAAAGAATTTTCATTCCTGGTCCTTTCACTTTCATTACATGTCTTTTAAATAAAGACACACACACACACAAAACAAAAATTTTAAAAGCATAAATTAATATATTGAATGGTCATAAGTAATTAAATCTTTAACAGATGTGCAAACATTCAATAATAGAATCCTAGATATTTTGTTGTAAATTATGTCACTTGACACTTGTGTTGGTACTACCAGTAGAATAGTATAGCGAAAGCCAGCATTATAAGGATATAATCCAAACATATTAAATAAAACATTTTATTCTGACTCTTCCATTTGGATCCAGAATTAGTGAAAGATTATCCTTTGCCTTATCTCCCAGGTTGTAGAATCACCTGGCTACTTACTTAATTTGAATTGTAATCACTGATACTGTGCTGTAAGTTATGGGTTCATAATTATAATGTGAACAATACCAATTCAAATTTTTAATAAAAGTAGATTTTACCATTGTTCAATATCCCTTTGACAGGTACTACTACAATTGAAAAATATGACCTCAGGACTAACAGTTGGCTACATATTGGCACCATGAGTGGCCGTAGGCTTCAATTTGGAGTTGCAGTTATTGATAATAAGCTCTATGTCGTGGGAGGAAGAGACGGTTTAAAAACTTTGAATACAGTTGAATGTTTTAATCCAGTTGGCAAAATCTGGACTGTGATGCCTCCCATGTCAACACATCGGCATGGCTTGGGTAAGAGATTAAGTTCATGTATTTTTTAAGAATGTCAAAAATTAAATCTAGCTGCACATTATTGGAATTTAGCCAAACCATTAGTGAAAATGTCTCCAAAATGCTGAAAAACTTAAGGAAATGATAAAAACCTGTGGAACTTTTGTTGTTGTTGCAGGTTACTCCTAATTCCCTTCCACCAGTATTTCAAAGGGTTTTCATTCTAAAAAGAATAACAACTTTTAAAAAGGATTTATTATTAAATAATCTACAACTACAGCAAGGAGTTTTCTTCTAAGTTCAATTTAGGGAGGAAAGTAGTTGACTATTGAGAGGGATAGTGTTTCTAGTTAGATGAATGATGTGTCCACAGTGGAGAACTTTGATTCTCCTGAATATTTGTCAGGATACCTCTTTCTTTATACTAGGCTCCATACGTTTGCAATATCATAAGAGTTAGCTGAACAACAGAAAAATTTACTTTTTTTTTTAAATTGACTTTTACAGAGTTAAAAATCGGCAGATCCAGGATGAGTATTGCTTGCCCCAATTATTCTGATAAATTGACTCTGCCAAATAATACACTATACAATTATTCAGTTCAGTTATGTCAGGGTAATTCCTAGTCATAGCTTAGAATGGTCCTACAGAGAAATCTGAGCAAACTTATTTTTCAATATAATTGATATTAGTAAATAGGTGAGGAGGCGATGATGATATACCACTGAGAGGTTGATAGGGATAGTGAAGGTAAGGAAAAAAGCAATTATGTGAATTCTCAAAGCAGATGTGAAGCAGAAATGGGCTATTCATAATATCTGACAGAACAAACTTCTAACTAAACATTAAAAACGCCTTTCTAGTAAGTTAGCTCACAGAAATCTTTTTATCCCTGAATTGAACATCAGAGGTTATAAAGACCTACCACAGTCAGCCTGCAATTCTAAGGTTTATCTAGGAATCAATATCATATTGCATCTACATGTCACATTCAACAAACAATATTGAAGTTTTGCCAGAAAAATCCAGCTTTCAAATTACATATCTGGAAATGGTGCATTCTACTACCTCTTGACTTCAGTGTTACAACAATAATTCCCTTCTATGATATGGTAACTGAAACTGTAAGTTAGATAAGTTAGAAAACCATACTTAGCTTTACAACAGAGTCATACTTTGCATACAACTATTCATATGTATGCAAAATCGTTTAATAAGCAAAACAAAAAAAATAGTTAATTGCTTGCAAAATGAAACAATATCCATTGTGTGTGACATACCTAGGTGAACCCACAAATTCTTTTAATTCTTTAGGTGTAGCCACGCTTGAAGGACCAATGTATGCTGTAGGTGGTCATGATGGATGGAGCTATCTAAATACTGTAGAAAGATGGGACCCTGAGGGACGACAGTGGAATTACGTGGCCAGTATGTCAACTCCTAGAAGCACAGTTGGTGTTGTTGCATTAAACCACAAGTGAGTAAGTTGAAATGCACATGCTTATTGCTTCCAGGTCATATAGTACAGAACTTTAGTGACATGATCCATCAGTCAATTAGCATTCCAAATAAACTGGATATACTTGTTATCAATAATAAAAGGTCTTCATTGGAACTTTCCATTACGACTGAAAATACTTGTCTAAAATAACACTTGATTAAATATTTTCTGTGCCCTTGCTAATCAAGGTGTGGTCCTGGGACCAGCAGCATCCACCTTTCCTGAGATGTATTTAGAAATGCTGAATCCTAGCCCTCCCCTCGATGTCCTGAATCAGAATCTTAATTTTAACAGGATCTTCAGGTGACTTCCATGCACATTAAATTTGAGAAAACCTTTGTAGGCAAGCCAGTTCTAATTTTACCCTCAAAAAGTTACTACTTTTTTACATTATGATTTATTTTTATCAAAACTTTAGTCTGTCTATGGTTATAATAAGGTGATTCTTTTATTTTTTTCAACAAGCCCTCTCCTGAGTGTTCAGGGTTCCTAAATATAGAATCCTACCTAGTCTCACCCTTCCTGAATATTTACCTCTTCCTGTCACTTGCCTAACACATCCAAAATATTATACTAAAATATGATGTTGTTAGAAGTTTCTAACAGCTTGAATTGTTACCAGGTATTATGTGCTTTCTGACAAGGGAACTTTGGAGACAATGACCAGCATATAAGAGGGTCATGAATCATGCTGAGTTTCAGACAATAGGTTGGGTCAATTGCCAGAGACAGCCTTGTGTGTTTATATTGACTATGCATGAAGCCAATACATTATTATAGATATGGTCTCAGTCAAAATGTCAACATATTGTTTTTAGAACCTTGCACAGAAATAAATAGGAAATGTCCATAATTAAGAGGAGATCCAGTTTAAGGTACTCTTAAATCTATCTGTGGCCTGACCTGAATAATGTCAAGTAATTCAGTTATATAATCTTCTACCTAATACAGAACAGGATGAAAACATGAAATTTGACTCATTTAATTTTGCTTTGCTGAGTTGCTATTGTTTACAACTCAACATGAAGGGAAGTTATAGGAATATGGATTAATAAATGTCTGCCTTCTTTATTAATGCATTATAATTTTAAAATTATATTAAAATACTACTTATCAAAAGAATGGCATTTTAAAGTATATGGGAGAAATGTCATAGATATCACTTCCTAGGGAAAAAATATAGTTTCTAGGTTCTATCTTTTTTCCTTAGTTGTTTATTAAGTTAATATCTTCTAAGTGATAATTGTTAAGACAAATATAAAATCATACATAAAAACAACAGACTCTGCTCCTAGGCAGTTGAACCCTGCTAAAATTGTAAAGTTGTTGGAGTTGGTCTTTGGAACTATCCTACCAATCCCTTTGATGTTTCCCTCTTTTATCTGTGCCTCCCATGGAGTCTTTTATTCAATTCTTTTAAAGTGACTGTGACAAAGATAGTGAAAAAGAAAGGTTTGGGTTGGGATAGATTTTAACAAGTACACTCAGGTAATGATCTATTCACAAACTTCTGCTATTGACTGCAAAATAGTGTAGGAGTAGAATATAGAATCCAACCCTCCAGAAACTTGAAAAGCTTTGTGCAAAGTTCTGTCACTCTCATTCTATGCATGCATTTTGTGTGTATATGTATACACATACATATACATACACACAGATCTGTCTTTTTATCTAGATTATATGCTATTGGTGGACGTGATGGAAGTTCCTGCCTCAAATCAATGGAATACTTTGACCCACACACTAACAAGTGGAGTTTGTGTGCTCCAATGTCCAAAAGACGTGGAGGTGTGGGAGTTGCCACATACAATGGATTCTTATATGTTGTAGGGGGTCATGATGCCCCAGCTTCTAACCATTGCTCCAGGCTTTCTGACTGTGTGGAACGGTAAGTTTTTTCTATTTCTTTATGTCTGCAATTATTTGGTTATTTATTTTTTTAGAAGAAAGATTTTTAAGCAACCAGAAAGTTTTCTTCCAATAAATGCTAATCCTTTTAGTGGATTTATCTTTGTAAAATTGTATACTTTCTCTTAGGCTAATTTTTTAAAATATTTCATATGCATTTCAGATTTAGCATAAAAAATATAAAAGGAATATACATCTTATTGTCTGCGACAAAGTGGTAAACAAATATATTTTATGCCAAGCTATATCACTCAACCAATTCAGGAGACTCAAATCAAAATAAGTTTACTGAGATTGGGGAGAAATGACAGATAGGAGCCAGAAGTAACTTGCAGCTCCCACTTGTATAGACAGACAAGTGTGTGGAGACCCATATCGTGAACTTCTGCTCTAAGAACTACCACAGGAACATAACAGGAAAGCCAAGAGAATCCACGGACCCTCTGAGGGAGGTGGATTGCTGTGCAGGGACAGCCAAGGAAGCGTGAGCCTGCTTGCTTTCTCAGCTGGGAACCTCAGGGCCTAGGGCAGGTTCTCAGCCCTGTTCACTGGCTACCTTGAAATAAACTAGGTTCCATTGAGGCGGGCACAGTGGGAGTCTGTCCAGCCTTTCTGGCTGCTGGCTGCATGGGAACTGGGGGAGACCTGTGGCTGCCAGCTTTCCCCCACTTTCCTGGTGGCCTATATGACAAAGCAGAGACAGCTGTAATCCCCCGGAAGCATAACTCCATTGGCCTGAAAACCATACCCTATCCCCCACAGCAGCTGCAGCAAGCCCCACCCAAAGAGAGTCTGAGATTAGACATGCCTAACCCTGCCCCCACCTGATGGTCTTTCTCCTCATGGTCTGATAGCCAAAAACAAAGGTCATAATTTCTTGGTAAGTCTGTGGCCCTGCCCACTGCGTGACCCTAAGGCAAAGTTGTATCCTCCCTATACAAACACAGCTGATGGGCTCTTGAATGTGCCACCTTTTAGCTGGAGGCCAACTAACACAAAAACAGTGCACTAAACAAAAATACAACCAACAACTCTCACAGAGTATACTTCACTCCCCTGCCACCTCCAGGAGAGTAAGTGGTAGTATTCATGGCTGAGAGACCTGAAGATGGATCATATTACAGGACTCACTGCAGACACTCCGCACCCTAGTAGCTCTGCTGGGTGGCTAGATCCAGAAAAGAAACAGCAGTCACTTCAGTTTGGCTATCAGGAAGCCCTAACACTTGGTGAAAGGGGAGAGCACCACATTAAGGGAGCAAGACATTAAGGGAGCACTCCCATAGGACAAATGAATCTGAACAGCAGCATTTGAGTTCTGGATCTTTCCTCTGGCATAGTCTACCCAAATGAAAAGGAACCAGAAAAGCAATTCTGGTAGTATGACAAAATGAGTTTTTTTTTTAACGCCCCCAAAAGATCACACTAGCTCACCAGCAATGGATCCAAACCAAGTTGATATGTCTGCATTGCCAGAAAAAGAATTCAGAAGGTCAACTATTAAGCCAATCAAAGAGGTTCCAGAGAAAGGTTAAGTCCAACTTAAAGAAATCAAATAAATAAATAAATTATGCAGAAGTGAATTGAAAATTCTCCAGTGAAATGGATAGCATAAATAAAAAGCAATCACAGGCTAGGCATGGTGGCTCATGCCTGTAATCCCAGCACTTTGGGAGGCCAAAGCGGAGGATCACCTGAGATCAGGAATTTAAGACCAGCTTGGCCAACATGGCAAAACCCTGTCTGTAGTAAAAACACAAAAATTAGCTTGGCATAGTGGCAGGCGCCTTCAATTTCAGCTACTCAGGAGTCTGAGGCAGGAGAATCACTTGAACCTGGAAGGCAGAAGTTACAGTGAGCTGAGATCATGCCAGTGCACTGCAGCCTGGGCAACAGAGCAAGGCTCCATCTAAAATAATAAATAAATAAATAAATACACACATACATAAAATAGAAAACATAAAAACAATCACAACTTCTAGAAATGAAGGACACATTTAGAGAATTGCAAAATGCACTGGGAAGTTTCAGCAATAGAATCAAACAAGTTGAATAAACAATACCAGAACTTGAAGACAAGTGTATCAAATTAACCCAATCTGACAAAGACAAAGAACAAAATTGTTTTTTAAAAAATGAACAAAGTCTCCAAGAAGATTGGGATTATGTTATATGACAAAACAGAAGAATAATTTGTGTTCCCAAAGAAGGAGAGAAATCTAAAAGTTTGGAAAACATATTTGAGGGGATAATCAAGGAAAACTTCCCTGGCCGTGCTGGAGATCTCAACAGCAATATACCAGAAGCTCAATGACCACTTGGGAATTCATCACAAAAAGATCATCATGTAGGCACGTACGCATTAGGTTATCTATAGTCAATACAAAGGAAACAATCTTAAGAGTTGTGAAGCAAAAGAACCAAGTAACCTATGAAGGAAAACTTATGAGAGTCAAAGCAGATTTTGTACTAGAAACCCTACAAGCTAGAGGGAATTGGGGTCTTATCTTTACCCTCCTTAAACAAAACAGCCAATAATTTTGTATCCAGTGAAACTAAGCTTCATAAATGAAGGAAATATATAGTCTTTTTTAGACAAACAAATGCTGAGGGAATTTGCCACTATGAAGCCAGCACTACAAGAACTGCTAAAAGGAGCTCTAAATCATGAAACAAATCCTCAAAGTACTCAGAAATAGTCTCCTTAAAGTACAAATCTCACAGGATGTATAAAACAATAACAGTGAAAAAATACCAAGATATTCCAGCAATAGTATAATGTATAGATTAGTACCTCACATCTCAGTAGTAATGGTGAATGTAAAATGGCCTAAATCCTTCACTTAAAAGATGCAGAATGGCAAAATCAATAAGAACTCACTAATTAATATCTGTTGTCTTCAAGAGACTCACCTGACAAAGACTCAAGGTAAAGGGGTGATAAAAAGATATTCCATGCAAATGGATACAAATAATGAGCAGGAGTAGGTATTCTCATATCAGGCAAAACAAACTTTAAAGCAATAGCAGTTAAAGACAAAGAGAAACCTTATATAATGATAAAAGAACTAGTCCAACAGGAAAATATCACAATCCTAAATATATATGCACTTAGCACTGGAGCTCCCAAATTCAGAAAACAATAACTACTAGACCTAAGAAATGAGATAGACAGCAACACAATAATACTCCACTGACAGCACTAGACAGGTCATCAAGACAGAAAGTCAACAAGAAACAATGAACTTAAACTATACCCTAGAACAAATGGACTTAGATATTTACAGAACATTCTACCTAGCAACTGCAGAATATGCACTCTATTTATCAGCACATGGAACATTCTCCAAGATAGACCATGTGACAAAACAAGTCTCAGTAAAAGCCACAAAACATGTCTCAGTAAATTTAAGAAAATTGAAATTATATCAAGTACTCTTTCAGACCACAGTGCAATAAAACTGGCAATCAACTCTAGAAGAAACCATCAAAATCATGCAAATACATGGAAATATCATGCATGTGAATGAACATTGGGTCACAATGAAATCAAGATTGAAATAAAAAAAGTTATTTGAACTGATCAATAATAATAACATAACCTATCCAAACCTCTAGGAAACAGCAAAAGTGGTTCTAAGAGGAAAGTTCATAGCATTGAATGCCTACATTTAAAAGTCAGAAAGAGCACAAATAGACAATCTAGGGTTACACCTCAAGGAACTAGAGAAACAACAGACGAACTCAAACACAGCAGAAGAAAAGAAAGACCAGAACTAAATGAAATTGGAACAAAAAAGTACAGAAAAAAAATAAAACAAAAAGCTGTTTTTTTGAAGAAATAAAATCGATAGACCATTAGTGAGATTAACCAAGAAAAGAAGGGAAAAGATTCAAACAAGCTCAATTAGAAATAAAATGGGAGATATTACAACCAATACTGGAGAAATACAAAAGATCATTCAAGGTTACTATGAACACCGTTATACACACAAACTAGAAAACCTGGAGGTGATGGATAAATTCCTAGAAATACACAACTATCCTAGATTAAATCAGGAAGAAGTAGAAACTTTGAACAAACCAATAACAAGAAGCGAGATAGAAATAGTAATTAAGAAGTTACCAATAAAAAATAAAACTCTAGGACCAGATGAAATCACAGCTGAATTTTATATGATGTTCAAAGAAGAACTGGTACCAATGCTACTAAAAAACTATTCTAAAAGATAGAGAAAAAAGGAATTCTCTGTAATGTGAAGTCAGTATCAACTTATACCAAAACCAGGAGAAGACATAACAAAAAAGAAAACCACAGCCCAATATCCATAAAGAACATAAATGTAAAAATTCTCAACACATTACTAGTTAACAGAATCCATCAGCATATCAAAAAGATAATATGCTATGGTCAAGTTAGTTTTATATGAGGGATGCAGGGATGGTTTAACATTTACAGTCAATAAATGTGATATACCTCATAAAAATAATTTTTTTAAAAAAATCACATAATCATCTCAATAAATGCAGAAAAAGTCCAGCATCCCTTTATGATTAAAACCCTCAGCAAAAACAGCATAGAAGGGGCATAACTTAAGGTAATGAAAACCATCTATGACAAAACCACAGCGAATGTAATACTGAAAGATCTGTTTGCAGGAAAAGTTTCCACCATGATCAAGTGGATTTTATACCAGGGATACAGGGATATGCAAAGGCATAAGAATGATACAATGGAATTTGAGGACTGGCAGGGGAAGAGTGTGAGGAATAAGGGATAATAGACTACAAATATGGTGCAGTGTATGCTACTCAGATGATGGATGCACCAGAATCTCACAAATCACCACTAAAGAACTTACTCATGTAGTGAAATTCCACCTGTATCCCAATAATTTATGTAAAAAATTAATGTACACAAATCTGTAGCTCTGGTATACAACAGTGACGAAGCTGAGGATCAGATCAAGAACTGAACCCTTATTACAATAGCTGCAACAACAACAATGAAACTCAGGAATACACTTAACCAAGGAGGTAATAGATCTCTACAAGGAAAACTACAAAACACTACATAAGAAAGAAAACATAGATAACACAAACAAATGGAAACACATTCCATGCTCATGATCGGTAGAACCATTATTGTGATAATCAGCATACTGCCAAAAGCAATCTACAAATTCAATGCATTTCCCTTTGAAATACCACCACCATTATTCACAGAACTAGAAAAAACAATTCTAAAATTAATATGAAACCAAAAAAGACCCTGCTTAGCCAAAGAAAGACCAAGCAGAAAGAACAAATCTGGAGGCATTACATTACCTGACTTCAAAGTATACCATAAGGCCATGCTCCCTAAAACAGAATGATACTGGTATAAACCTAGGCATATAGATGAATGGAACAGAATAGAGAAACCAGAAATAAAGGCAAATACTTATAGTCAACTGATCTTTGACAAAGCAAAGAAAAACATAAAGTGAAGAAAGGGTACCATATTCAACAAATGGTGCTGGGATAATTGGCAAGCTACATATAGAAGAGTGAAACTGTATCCTCATCTCTAATCCTATACAAAAATCAACTCAAGATGGATCAAATGCTTAAATCTAAAACCTGAAACCATAAAATTTCTAGATGATAACATTGGAAAAACTCTTCTAGACATTAGCTTAGGCAAAGACTTCATGACCCAGAACCCAAAAGCAAATGCAACAGAAACAAAGACAATAGATGTGACTTAACTAAAATGCTTCTGCACGGCAAAAGAAATAATCAGCAGAGTAAAATGACAACCTACAGAGTGGGAAAAAATTTTCACAATCTATACATCTGACAAAGGAATGATATCCAGAATCTACAAGTAGCTCAAACAAATTAGCCAGAACAAAACAAACAATTCCATTAAAACATGGGCTAAGGACATGAATAGGTAACTCTCAAAAGAAGATATACATATGGCCAACAAACATTTTTAAAATGCTCAACATCACTAATGATCAGGGAAATGCAAATCAAAATGACAATGCACCACTACCTCAATCCTACAAGAATGGCCATAATCAAAAAATAGTAAATGTTGGCATGGATGTGGTGAAATGGTAACACTTTTACACACACACGTTTATAGCGAACAATTTGCAATTGCAAAAATGTGGAACTAGCCAAATGCCCATTAATTATCAATTAACAAGTGGATAAAGAAAATGTGATACATGGAATACTACTCATCTATGTTTTCTTTCTTATGTAGTGTTTTGTAGTTTTCCTTGTAGAGGTCTTTTACCTCCTTCATTAAGTGTATAAAAAGGATTGAAATAATGGCATTCATAGCAACATGGATAGAACTGGAGACCATTATTCTAAGTGAAGTAACTCAGAAATGGAAAACCAAACATTGTATGTTCTCACTCAGAAGTGGGAGCTAAGCTATGAGGACGCAAACTCATAAGAATGATACAATGGGCTTTGGGGACTGGGGAAAAAGTGTGGGAGTGAGGTGAGGGATAAAGTCTACACACCTAGTACTGTGTACACTGCTCAGGTGATGGGCACACCAAAATCTCAGAAATAACAACTAAAGAAATTATTCATACAACTAACCAAGTTTTGAGATTGTATCTTGTAGGCAAAGGAAAAATAAAACTGGGAAGAATTGGTATATCATAAAGAAAGCAACTTCGGAGAAACTGGTCAAACAATGACATAAAGGATAGAATTTAGGCAGAAGAGTCTAAAGAAAAAAGATGTTTTTTTGTTCTGAGAAACATACCACTGACACATAATTAATAATTAAATCTAATAGTTTCTTACAGGGAATATCATATCTGTAGCACTTTAAAAAAATTAATTCTCAATGACTGGCTCTCTGTTACTCAGAGTACACCTGGAACGCTTCTTCTAAAATCAGTTATTAAGAGATGCATCTTATTTTTTTAAGGTGATACAAACCATAAATATGAATAATCCCTGCCTCGGATAATATATATTTGACTGTAATATACTATTTTACTGTAATGTGCTATAGTCAAATTTATGTGACACTGAAAAAACCGCATTAGTTCTAATAGTTAACATAATCAATAACCAATCGCCTCTTAATACTTCTAATTTTTTGTGGCAAATTACATATAATAGGTTTTTTTTAATTTTAACCATTTTTAAGTGTACAGTTTAGTGATATATACACACTGTTTTGCAAATATCACTACCAACCATCTCTATATTTTTCATCTGCTTAGATTGAAACTCTGTATTTATTAAACAGTAACTAAATTTTTACCTCTCCGCAGCTACTGACAACCACAATTCTACTTTTTGTTTCTATGAATTCAACTATTCTAGTTACCTCATAAAAGCAGAATCATAAATAGTTCTCATTTTACGACTGGTAAGTCTCATTTAGCATAATTCTTCAAGGTTTATCTATGTGTCAGAATTTCATTTGCTTTTTAAGCCTGAATATTATTTTTATAGTAGGTACTTAAATATTCTGGAAATTAATTCCTTATCATTTGTATGATTTGCAAATAGTCTCTCCTGTTTCATGGATTTCTTGGGCACTGTGTTGATGATGTCTTTTGATGCACAAATGTTTTTAATTTTGATGAAGTTCAATTTATATATATTTTTCTTGTTGACCGTTCTTTTGGTATTTTATTCAAGTAATGATTGTCAAACACAAGTTCATCAAGCTTTTCATTTATATTTTATTTCTAGAATTTTATAACCATACCTCTTACCTTCAATCCTTTGACCCATTAATTTATTTGTTCTTTATTGAGTAAAGATTCAACTTTATAATTTTGCATGTAGATACCCAGTTTTCCCATCAGCATGTGTTGAAAAGACTTTCCTTTCCCCATCCAATGACTTCAGTAACACTGTCGAAATTTTTTGAACATATATGTAAGGGTTTATTTCTGAGGTCTGTACTGTGTTCCACTGGTCTTTACGTCTGTCTTTATGCCAGTACCTCCCTGTGTTGATTAGTGTAGCTGTATATTAAGCTTCTTAATCAGGGAAGCAGTAAACCTCCAACTGTGTTCATTTTCTAAATTGTTTTTGCTACTTTGGGTCTCTTGAGATTCTGTATGGAGTTAGGATGAATTTTTCTATTTCTACCAAAATGCCATTGGGGTTTTGATAGAAATTGCATTGAATCTGTAGATCATATTGTGTATTGACTTTTTTAAAATGACAGGGTCTCCCTCTGTCATTGAGGCTGGAATGCAGTGGTGCTATAATAGTTCATTGCATGCTACCCAAGTTCATATATTTCTCCTACCTCAGCCTCCTGAGTAGCTGAGACTACAGGCATGTGTCACCACACCTGGCAATTTTTTTTGTGTTTTTGTAGAAGCAAGGTTTTACCATGTTGCCCAGGCTAGTCTCAAATGCCTGAGGTCAAGCATTCTCTGATTCAGCCTCCCAATGTGCTAGGATTACAGGCGTGAGCCATCACATCCAACCAAGCATACTGCTATCTTAACAATATTAAGTCTTCTAATCCATAAGCAAAAGATATCTTTCCATTTACGGATGTCATTCTTAATTTCTTCCTTTCCAATTTGCATGACTTATTTCTCTTTCTAGCCTAATTGCTCTGTTAAAATTTCTAATTGTTTAATGGAAGTGGTAGAAGTGGGCACCTTGTCCTGTTCCTGTTCTTGCAGGAAATACTTTAACAATTAAGTATGACAGTAGCTCTTGATTTTCCATATATGACCTTCATTATGGTGAGGTAGTTTTCTTTTATTCTTAGTTTGGTGAGTGTTTTTATTATAGAAGTATGATTGATCTTGTCACATACTTTTATTCTGCATCAGTTGAGAGGATGATGTGATTTTTCTCCTTTGTTCTGTTAATCAGGTATTTCACATTGCTTGGTTCTTGTATGTAAAATTATTTTGCAGTCCATGATTGAATTCCATTCAATTATCATTATAATCCTTTAAATATATTATCAAATTTGGTTTTCTAATATTATATTGAAGATTTTTGCATCAATATTTATTAGGGGTATTGGTCAGAAGTTTTGTTGTAGTGTCTTTTTCTGACATTATAGAATATACAACATATGTAGAGCTCATAAAATGTAGAATTGATAGAAGGGTTTAGAATAACTACTTTCTCTTCATTTTCTGAAGCATTTCAGGAAAACTCATGTTAATTATGCTGCAAATGTTAGGTAGAAATCACCAGTAACACCATCTGGTCCTAGGTTTCTCTTTGTTGAGAGGTTTTTTATTTCAGTTATTTGGGTTTTCTCACTTTTTTCTTATTCAATCTTATTTAATCAATTTTGTTGATCATTTCACAGAACCAACTCCAGGTTTCATTGATTTTTTTCTCTATTGTTTGTCCATTCTCTATATTATTTGTCTCTGTTTTAATCTCTATTATGTCCTCACTTCTGTTAACATTGGATTTTGCTCACTCTTGTTTGTCTGGTTTCTTAGGTGTAAAGTTTGCTTGTTGATTCACAATCTTTCTTTCTTATAAGCATTTACAGCTGTAAATTTTTTTTTCACAGGACGGTTTTCCTCTGAATTCCATCAGATTTCATATGCCATGTCATTATTTTCACTTTTCTTAAAATATTGTCTAATTTGCCTTGTGAATTCTTGTTTGGACAATTAATCATTTAAGAGCATTGTTTAATTCCACATATCTGTGGATTTTCCAGTTTTCCTTCAGTTGATTTCTAGTTTATTTCCATTATGATCAGAAAAGATACCTTGCCTGTCTTCAGTCTTTTTAGAATTTATTAGGACTTGTTTTGTGGCCTAAAATATGGTCGGTCCTGAATAATGTCCCATTGTTTACCTCAGATACATGTGTGCTGTTCTTGGGTGGATTGTGTGTGTGTGTGTGTGTGTGTGTGTGTGTTGTGAAAATATTATATAACAGTATAGACAATTTGGAGATTATATACATATTTTTAAATATATATACTTTATATGCTTATTGATCTTCTGTCTCATGGTCCATCCATTATTGAAAGTGGGGAATATTTGTCAAGTCTATCTTGTCTAATATTAGTGTAGACACCACTGCTATTTTTTAAGTATTTTTCCCATGGAATATATTTTTCATCCTTTCCCTTTTGACCTGTGTGTTCTTAGATCTAAAGATCTTCTCTTGTAGACACCATACAGTTAGATCCTGTTTTTAACATTCGTTTTTTTCAAAGTATGCCTTTTGATTTGGGTGTTTTAATTCATTTACATTTAAAGTAACTACTAATAGGGAATAACTTATTAACACTGTATTTTTTTCTGTTGTCTTTCATAGCCTTCTTGTCACACATTTTCTCTCTTCCAGCATCCCTTTTGCTTTAGTTGATTTTTTTAGTGAAAAGATTTGATTTCTTTCTCTATTCCTTTTATATATATGCTATATATACTTGTTTTGAAGTGCCATGGAGATTACATATAACATTCTAAAAGTTTACTGATGTGTTTTAAACCGATATGAACTTAACTTTTATCACCTCAAAACACTGAACTTTACCCTACCCACTACTTATGTAATTGATGTGACAAATTATTTCTTTATATTTTGTGTACTCACCAACATAGATTAAAATTATTTTTATTCAATTATTTATAAATCTTGTAGAATAATTAAAAATGGAGTTATAAAACAAAACTAACATTATGCTACTTTTTGTATTTTTCCATATATTTATGTTTAGCAGAGAGCTTTATATATTCATATGACATTGACTTGTTGTGTCAGATCCTTTTATTACAACTGGAAAGTTTCCCTTTGTCATTTTTTGTGGGGGAGTTCTATTGGTAATAAACTCCTTTACCCATTGTTTATATGGGAACATATTAATTTCTCCCTCATTTTTGAAAGATAGTTTAGTCAGATATACAACTCTCTGCTGATTGTGCTTTTTTTATTGCTCATGTTTTCATTTTTATTACTTTTGCTACACATCAGTGTTTTTTCTTTTAAATTTTATTTTAAGTTCCAGGATACATGTGCAGAATGTGTAGGTTTTTTACATAGGAAAATATGTGCCATGGTAGTTTGCTCTGTCAACCCATCACCTAAATATTAACCCCAGCATGCATTCACTATTTTTCCTGATACTCTCCCTCCCTCTAACCCCCTGACAGGGCCTGACAGTGTGTGTTGTTTCCCTCCCTGTGTCCACGTGTTCTCATTATTCAGCTCCCACTTATGAGTAAGAACATGCAGTACTAGGTTCTCTGTTCCTGCGTTAGTTTGCTGAGGATATTTCACCACTTTATATGTTTCTTCCCACAACCTTTTGCCTATTAAAAAATAGATTTATTGTAACTTTGCTTACATTTCTTGTTGATTTTGGATATTAGGCCTTTGTCTAATGGATAGATTGCAAAAATTTTCTCCCATCCTGTAGGTTGTCTGTTTGCTCTGATGATAGTTACTTTTGCTGTGCAAAAACTCTTTAGTTTAATTAGATCTCATTTGTCAGTTTTTGCTCTTGTAGCAATTGCTTTTGGTGGTTTTATCATAAAATCTTTGCCGAAGCCTGTGTCCTGAACGGTATTGCCTAGTTTTTTTCTAGGGTTTTTTATAGTTTGGGGTTGTACATTTAAGTCTTTAATCCATTGTATTAGTCTATTTTCATTCTGCTGATAAAAACATACCCAAGACTGGGACGAAAAAGAGGTTTAATGGAGTCAGTTCCATGTGGCTGCGAAGGCCTTATAATCATGGCAGAAGCAGAAAGGCACTTCTTATGTAGTGACAGCAAGAGAGAAACAGAGATCCAAGCAAAATGGGTTTCCCCTTGTAAAACCATCAGATCTCATGAAACATATTCACTAGCAAGAGAACAGTATGGAGGAAACTGTCCCCGTGATTTGATTATCTCCCAATGGGTTCCTCCCACAACATGTAGGAATCATGGAAGCTACAATTCAAGATGAGATTTGGGTGGGGATACAGCCAAACCACATCATTCTGCCCCTGGCCACTTCCAAATCTCATGTCCTCACATTTCAAAACTAATCATGCCTTCCCAACAGTTCCCCACATTCTTAACTCATTTCAGCATTAACTCAAAAGTCCACAGTTCAAAGTCACATCCAAGACAAGGCAAGTCCCTTCGCCCATAAGCCTGTAAAATCCTAAGCAAGTTAGTTACTTCCTAGATACAATGGGGGTACAGGCATAGGGTAAATACGTCCATTCCAAATGGTAAAAATTGATCAAGGCAATGGGGCTACAGGCCCTATGCAAGTCCAAAATCCAGCAGGGCAGTCAAATCTTAAAGCTCCTTTGACTCCATGTCTCTCATCTAGGTCATGCTGATGCAAGAGGTGGGTTCCTGTGGTCTTGGGCAGCTCTGTCCCTGTGGCTTTGCAGGGTACAGCCTCCTCTCCAGGTGCTTTCACAGGCTGGCATTGAGTGTCTGTGGCTTTTCCAGGTGCACAGTGCAAGCTGTCATTGGATTTACCATTTTAGGGACTGAAGGACAGTGGCCCTCTTCTGACAGCTCCACTAGGTAATGCTCCAACAGGAACTCTGTGGGGGCTCTAACCCCACATTTCCCTTCTGCACTGCCCTAGCAGAGGTTCCCCTTGAGGACCCCTGCAACAAACTTCTGCCTGGGCATCCAGCCATTTCCATACATTTTCTGAAATCTAGGCAGAGGTTCCCAAACCCCAATTATTGACTTCTGTGTACTCGCAGGCTCAACAGCACATGGAAGCTGCCAAGGTTTGGGGATTGCACCCTCTGAAGCCATGGCCCAAGCTCTCCATTTTCACCTTTTAGCCACAGCTGGAGGAGCTGGAAATGCAGTGCACCGAGTCCCTAGGCTGCACACAGCATAGGGAAAACATTTTTTCTTCCTAGGCTTCCAGGCCTGTGATGGGAGGGGCTGCCATGAAGATCTCTGACATATCCTGAAGACATTTTCCCCATTGTCTTCGGAATTAACATTCAGCTCCTCATTACTTATGCAAATTTCTGCAGCCAGCTTGAATATCTCCTGTAAAAATGGGATTTTCTTTCCTATCACATAGTCAGGCTGAAAATTTTCTGAACTGTTATGCTCTGCTTCCCTTATAAAACTAAATTATTTAACAGCACACAAGTCACCTCTTGAATACATTGTTGCTTAGAAATTTCTTCCACCAGATACCCTAAATCATCTTTCTCAAGTTTAAAGCTGCACAAATCTCTAGGGCAGGAACAAAATGCTGCCAGTCTTTTTGCTAAAACATAACAAGAGTCACCTTTGCTTCAATTCCCAACAAGTTCCTCATTTCCATCTGAGACCACCTTGACCTGGACTTTACTGTCTATATCACTATCAGAATTTTGTGCAGAGCCATTCAACAAGTCTCAAGACTCTAGGAAGTTCCAAAGATTCCCACCCTCCTAACTGTTTCTGAGCCCTCCTAACTGATCCAACCTCTGCCTGTTACCCAGTTTCAATGCCACTTTCACATTTTCAGGTTTCTTTTCAGCAGTGCCGCATTCTATTGGTAACAATTTACTGTTTTGGTCCATTTTCATGCTGCTGATAAAGACATACTCAAGAAAAGGAAGAAAAGGAGGTTTAATAGACTCAGTTCCACATGGCTGGGGAGGCCTCACAATCATGTCAGAAGGTGAAAGACACTTCTTACATGGTAGTGGCAAGAGAGAAACAGAGAGCCAAGCAAAATGGTTTTTCCACTAAAAAAGTCATCAGATCTTGTGAAACTTATTCACTGCTATGAGAACAGTATGGGGAAAACTGCTCCCATGGTTCAGTTATCTCCCACGTGGTCCTTCCCACAACACATGGGAATCATGGGAGCTACAATTCAAGATGAGATTTGTGTGGGGACATAGCCACACCATGTCGTGCATTTTCAGTTAATTTTTGTATAAGGTATAAGGAAGGGTCCAGTTTCAACTTTCTGCATATGGCTAGCCAGTTCTTCCAGCGCCATTTATTAAATAAGGAATCCTTTCTCATTGCTTGTTTTTATCAGCTTTGTCAACACTTCTAAAAAGAAGACATACATGAGGCCAACAAACATGAATAAAAGCTCAACATCATTTATCATTAGATAAATGCAAATCAAAACCACATTGAGATACCATCTCATGCCCATCAGAATGGCAATTGTTAGAAAGTCAAGAAACAACAGATGCTGGTGAGGTTATAAAGAAATAGGAATGCTTTTACACTGTTGGTGGGAATGTAAATTAGTTCAGCCATTGTGGAAGACAGTGTGGCAGTCCCTCAAACATTCAGAACCAGAAATACCATTTGACCCAGCAATCTCATTACCAGGTATATACCCAAAGAACTATGTCATTCTATTACAAAGATACATGCATGCGTATGTTCATTGCAGCACTATTCATAATAACAAAGGCATAGAATTAACCCAAATACTCACTAATGATAGACTGGATAAAGAAAATATGGTACATATACACCATGGGATACTATGCAGCCATAAAAAGGAATGAAATCATATCCTTTGCAGGGCCATGTATGAAGTTGGAAGCCATCATCTTCTCAAACTACTGCAGGAATAGAAAACCAAACACCACATGTTCTCACTTGTAAGTGGGAGCTGAACAATGAGAACACATGGACACGGTGGGGAACATCACACACTGGGGCTTGTCAGGGAAGGATGGGGGTTAGGGAGAGCATCAGGAAGAATAGCTAATGCATGCTGGGCATAATACATAGGTGATGGAATGATAGGTGCAACAAATCACCATGGAATAAGTTTACCTATGTAACAAACTTGCACACCCTGCATGTGTACCCTGGAACTTAGTAAAATACAATTAATTACAATAAAATTAAATTTTAAAAAAAGATTTAGACAGTATAAGTACAGTTTTGCTACATGGACCTATAGCACAGTGGAGAAGTCTGGGCTTTTAGTGTAGCCATCATCTGAATAGTGTATATTGAACCCATTAAGTAATTTTTTATTTCTCACCACCCTCCACCAGCCCCACTATTCTAAGTCTCCAATGGCTGTTACTGCACTTACTATATTCGTGTGTATGCATTATTTAGCTCCCACTTTTAACTGAGAACATGTGATATTTGACTTTCTGTTTCTGAGTTATTTTGTTTGACATGATTGTTTAAAACATGATTTTTTATGTCTGAGTAGTATTCCATGGTGTATGTATATGTGTGTGTGTATGTATGTGTGTGTGTATAATATTTTTAATCCAATCATACATTGAAGGACATTTATGTTGATTTCTTATATTTGCTGTTGTGAATAGTGCTGCACTAAACCTATGAGTGCAGGTATCTTTTTGGTATAATGACATATGTTCCTTCAGATAAATACATAGTAGTTGGATTGCTGCATCAAATGGTAGATCTATATTTAGCTCTTTGAGAAATCTGCATACTGATTGCCATAAAGATTGTACTTATTTGCATTCCCAGCAACGGTGTGTAAATGTTGCCCTTTCTCTGTATCTTTGCCAACATGTTATTATCTGACTTTTTATTAATAGCCATTTTTACCTGTATAAAGTGGTATCTCATTGTGTTTTTAATTCACATTTTTCTCATGATTAGTAATGTTGAGCATTTTTGCATACACTTTTTGGGCTTTTATGTGTCCTTTTAAAAAATTATCTCCTCATGTTACTTGACCACTTTTAATGGGGTTATTTGCATTTTTCTTGTTATGACTTAGATGTTTGCATTCCTTATAAATTCTGGATATTAGCCCTTTGCCAGATACATACTTAGCAAATATATTGTCCCATTCTGAAGGATCTCTGTTCAGTCTATGAATTCTTTCCATGGCTGTGCAGAAGTTTTTTACTTAAGTCCCATTTGTATATTTTTGCTTTTGTTGCCTGTGCTTTTGAGGTCTTGGTCAGGAATTTTTTGCCAAGTCCATTGTCCTGTGTTTCTTTGTTGATTTTCTGCCTTAATAATTTGCCTAGTACTGTCAGTGGGATGCCAAATTCCCCCACTATTATTGCATTGCTGTCTAGCTCTTTTCTCATGTCAAGTAATATACACTTTTATAAATCTTGGTGCCCCAGTGTTTGGTGCATATATATTTAGGATTGTATATCTTTTTGTTGAATTGATTTCTTCATCATTATATAATGACATTCCTTGTCTTTTTAAACTGTTTATTTAAAGTCTGCTTGATCAGATATAAATATAACTACTCCTGCTTGCTTTTGTTTTCCATTTAAATTGAATACTTTTTTCCACCCCATTAACTTAAGTCTCTTAAGTGTCTTTACCAATAAGGGGAGTTTCTTGTAAGAAGTGTATGTTTGGATCATGTTTGTTTGTTTGCTTTTTTAAATCCATTTTGTCAATCTATTTCTTTTATTTGGAGTATTTTTTCCACGTAGAGTCATGGTTAATACTGATATGTGAGGTCTTATTCCTGTCATAATATAATTGTTATGTAGCTACTTTGTAGCCTTATTTGTGTAATTGTTTTATAAGACTGTTGAGTTTTATACTTTCAGATGTTTTTATTATGGCAAGTATTAACCAAATTTTGTATCCACGTTTATAATTTCCTTGAGCATTTCTTGTAAGTTTGGTCTAGCAGTGACAGATTTTCTCAGTGTTTGCTTGTTTACAAAAGACTTTATTTCTTCTTCATTTTTTTAAGCTTATTCTGACAGTATACACAAGTCAGGGTTTACAGCTTTTTTCCTTAAGTGGCTTGAAAATAAAATCCCAAACTCTTCTGGCTTATAATGCTTCTGCTGAGAAGTCCACTGTTTGTCTGATGGAGTTTCCTTTATAGGTTACTATATGTTTTTATTTTGCTGATTTTAGAACTTTTTCCTTCACATTGAACTTAGACAGTTTGATGAATATATGTCTTGGTGAGATTCTTCTCACAATGTATCTCTGGAGTTGTTTTAGTTTATTGTATCCAGATACGTAGATATCTTCCTGGACTAGGGAAATTTTCCTTATTTTCTCAAATAGTTTCGCAGAATTTTGGTTTTTTTTCTTCTCCTTCAGGAATACCTATAATTTGTAGGTTGGGACATTTTACAGAGCCCCATTCTTATCAAAAGCTTGGCTCTTTTTTTTTTTTGAGAAAGAAAGAAGAAGAAGAAAAGAGAAAAAAGAGAAAGAAAAAGGGGGAGAGAGAATGAGAATCTTGCTCTATTGCTCGGGATTTCATTTAAATCTGTGAAATGCTTATGCAATTACTAAAAATGACTTACTTGCTATTATGTGATCACTTTTAGAATAGGTATGATATAATATTGAAAAAATATATGTTTTGTGGATATGGGGTGGTAAGTTCTGTAAATATTTATTAAATTTGCTTGTTCCAGGTCTGAGATCAAATCCGGTTTTTTTTTTTTTTTTGCTCTCCATTAGGTTGATAGATCTTCCTCCATCCCTTTATGTTAAGTCTTTGTGTGTCCTTGCCAATAAGAAAGGTCTTAATACAATGTACCAATGAGTTTTAACTTTTTATTCAGTTTGCCTAAATGTATGTTTTGACTGGGGCATTTAATCCATTTAAGTTTAGGCTTGATATTGATATATGTGAGTTTAATACTGTTATTTAAGGCTAACTAGCTGTTTGCCCATTAATTGATGTAAATTCTTCATTATTGTAATATTCTTTACTTTTTGGTAAGTTTTTAGGATAACTAATGCTGGTTGTTCCTTTCTGTGTATAGTACTTCTTTCAGAAGTTGTTGTAAAACAGACCTGGTGGTGATGAAACCTGAGTTCTTGCTTGTTTGCAAAAAATTTTATTTTTCCTTCA
>CAUYQU010102988.1:0-44924 GCA_963574635.1 Cheracebus regulus | reverse complement strand
CTATTCTTTCCTGTCTCCATTTTTAAGCACAATTATTGGCATAAAAGAGGTTTTTAATACCCATTTTTAGACTGCATTCTAGCCTGGGCAATAAAACAAGAATCCCATTCTCTCTCCCTCTTTCTCGTCCTCTTTCTTTCTTTGATTCTTTTTTTTTTCTTTCTTTTGCTCTTTCTTTCTCCTTTTCTTTTTCTAAAAAAAGAAAGGAGAAAAAAAGGATCTACTCATAGCAATTTTCAAGTATACAGTACATTGTTATTAATTATAGTTATAACATGGAACCCCACATAATTCATATGGAACCCCAAAAGACCAGGAATACCCAAAGCAATCTTGAGCAAAAAACAAAACTGGAGACATCACTCTACCTGATCTCAAAATCTACTACCAAACTGTAGTAATCTAAAGAGCACAGCAGCCGGGTTTGGTGGGGCAAACCTGTAATCTCAACACTTTGGGAGGCCAAGGCAGGAGGATTGCTTGAACTCAGCCTAGGCTAACATAGTGAGACCTCCCTCTACAAAAAATTTAAAAAATTAACTGGATGTTCTGGTGTATGCCTTTAATCCCAGCTACACGGAAGGCTGGGATTAATGTTATTAATTATAGTTTTGTACAGTAAATCTCCTGAACTTTTTCCTGACTGAAATTTTGTATCCTTTGACTAACGTCTCAAGTCTTCCCCTCCCCGTAGCCCCTGGTAACTCTCATTCATTCTACTCTCTGCTTCTATGAATGTGACCATCTTAGATTTCACATACAAATGAGATCACCCCGTATATATCTTTTTGTATCTTAATTAACTTTGTATTCTCCAGATTCATTCATGTTGTCACAAATGGCAGGATTTCCTTCTCTCGTAAGGCTGAATGATATTCCTGTGTGTATGTGTGTGTGATGCACCACATTTTCTTTATCTGTTTATACATTGATGGACACTTAGCTTGATTCTTTATCTTGGCTATTGTGAATAATGCTGCAATGAATATGGGAGTGCAGATATTTCATAGGCACACTGATTTCATTTCCTTCAGATATGTATCCAAAAGTAGATTAGCTGGGTCATATGGTAATTCTATGTTTAATTTTTTGAGGAACCTCCATGCTGTTTTTCATAATGGCTGTATTACTTTACATTTCCACCAATAGTGTACAGAGTTGCCTTTTCTCCACACTCTCTCCAATGCTTATCTCTTGTCTTTTTGGTAATGGCCATTCTATCAGGGGGTATCTCTTTGTGATTTTAATTTGCATTTAATTATTAGTGATGTTGAGCATTTCTTTATATACCTGTTAGCTTTTCTCTTTAGTTGCCTGTGCTTTTGGGGTCATATATAAAAAATCTTTGACTAGACTAATGTCAAGAAACTCTTACCTTATTTTTTCTTCTAGGAGTTTTACAATTTCAGGTCTTAAGTCTTAATCTACTTTGAGTTGATTGTTAGATATGAGGTGAAATAAGGGTCCAATTTCATTCTTCTTTATGTGAATATTCAGTTTCCCTTATACTATTTACTGAAGAGCTTGTCTTTTCCCCCATTATGTATTCTTGGCACCCTTATCAAAGATCAGTTGGCCATAAATGCACAGATTAATTTCTGGGTTCTCTATTCTATTTCATTGGTCTCTGTGTCTATTTTTATGCCAGTACCATACTGGGTTTTCTGGCTTTTGTTTTTGTTTTGAGATAGAGTCTCACTCTATTGCCCAGGCTAGAGTGCTCTGTCTTCCAGGCTACAGTGCAGTGGCACAATCATGGCTCACTGCAGCCTTGACCTATTGGGCTCAAGCAATCCTCCCACCTCAGCCTCCCGAGAAGCTGGGATTAAAGTTGTACACTATCACACCCGGCTAATTTTTAAAATTTTTTGTAGAGGGAGGTCTCACTATGTTAGCCCAGGCTGAGTTCAAGCAGTCCTCCTGCCTTGGCCTCCCAAAGTGCTGAGATTACAGGTTTGACCCACCAAACCCAGTTGCTGTGCTCTTTAGGTTACTACAGTTTGGTCGTAGATTTTGAGATCAGGTAGAGTGATGTCTCCAGTTTTGTTCTTTTTGCTCAAGATTGCTTTGGCTATTCCTGGTCTTTTGGGGTTCCATATGAATTTTAGGATTGTTTATTCTGTTTCTGTGAAAAATGTCATTGGAATTTTGTAGAGGTTGCACTGACTCTGTAGATGACTTTGAGTACTGTGAACATTTTAATATTCTTCTAATCCGTAAGACTGACATATCTTTCCATTTATTTGTGGCCTCTTCAATTTCCTTCATCAATGTTTTATAGTTTCCAATAAACAGATCTTACAACTCTGGTTAATTATTCCTAAGCATTTTTTTTTGGAACTATTGCAAATTGTATTTCTTTTTCAATTCATATGTTAATGTATAGAAATGCTAACGACTTTTGTCTGTTTTCGTATCCTGCAAATTTACTGAATTCATTTATCAGTTCTGTTTTTTTTTTTTTTTTTGTAGAGTCTTTAGGGTTTTCTGTATATAAGAGTATGTTGTTTGTAAACAAAAACAATTTTACATTTGATCTTGATGGCTTATGTTTTTCTTTCTCGTCTAATTGTTCTGGCTAGGACTTCATTACTGTGCTGAATAGAGGTGATAAGCACGGGCATCCTTGTCTAGTTCCCTATATTAGAGAAAAAGCTCCAAAGTTTTCACTGCTGAGTATGTTAGCAAGGCCTTATCATATATGGTAGTGGTCCCCAACCTTCTTGGCACCAGGGTCTGGTTTCACAGAAAACAATTTTTCCACAGACTCAGGTTGGGGCATGGTTTTGGAATGATTCAAGCACATTACATTTATTATGTACTTTATTATTATTAATATTTGCCATAATAAAGAATCAGTGGGAGCCCTGAGCTTGTTTTCCTGCAACTATATAGTCCCATCTAGGGGTGATGGGAGACAGACAGATCATCAGGCATTAGATTCTCATAAGGAGTGTACAACCTAGATCCCTTGCATGCACAGTTCACAATAGGATTCACACTCCTATGAGAGTCTAATGCTGCCACTAATCTCACGGGAGGCGGAGCTCAGCTTCACTCACATGCAGCTCACCTCCTGCTATGTGGCCCAGTTCCTAACAGGCCACAAACCAGTACTGGCTGGGAACTCCTAATAAATGGCTTTTACTGTGTTGAGGTACATTCCTTCTATACTTTTAATCATGAAGAGATGTTGAATTTTGTTAAAATGCTTTCTCCACATCTGTAGAGATAATCATATTTTTTTTGTCCTTCATTCTATTAACATGGTTTATCACATTTATAGATTTGTGTATTTTGAACCATCCTTATATCCCTGAGATGAATTCCACTTGATTCTGGTGAATGATTCTTTCAGTGTACTGTTGAATTCAGTTTGCAACTATTTTGTTGAATATTTTATCCATCAGGGATATTGACCTGTACTTTTATTCTCTTGAAGTGTCCTTGTCTGACTTTGGTATCTGGGTGATGCAGGCCTTGTAAAATGAGTTTGGAAGTGTTTCCTCCTTGTCAGTGTTTTTGAAGAGTTTGAGAATTGGAATTAGTTCATCTTTAAATGTTTGGTAGAATTCAGCTGTAACATCATCAGGTCCCGGGCTTTTTTTTCTTGGGAAAGTTTTTGTTACTGAATTAATCTCCTTACCTGTTACTGGGTTGTTCACGTTTTCCCCTTCTTCATAATTCAGTCTTTCTAGGTTGTATGGGTATAGAATTTATCCATTTCTTTTAGGTTATCCAATTTATTACCATATAATTACTCATAGTGGCCTCATGATCCTTTGTATTTCTGTCCTATCAGTTGTGATGTCTCCTTCATTTATTATTGTATGTATTTGAGACTTCTCTATTTTTTTTTTTAGTTAGCTAAGGGTTTGTCAGTCTTGTGTATCTTTTCCAAAAATCAACTTTTAGTTGTATTGATCCTTTCTATTATTTTTCTAGCTGTTACTGTGGGACTGAGTTCTGCAAGCCTGCCCTTGGGATGTGAATAGGCGTGTGTGATGGTTAATACTGAATGTCAACTTGATTGGATTGAAGGATACAAAGTATTGATCCTGAGTGTGTCTGTGAGGGTGTTGCCAAATGAGATTAATATTTGAGTTATTGGGCTGGGAAAGGCAGACCCACTCTTAATCTGGGTAGGCACAATCTAATCAGCTGCAAGTGTGGCTAGAATATAAGCAGGCAGAAAAATGTGAAAAGAGAGAGTGGCCTAGCCTCCCAGCCCACATCTTTCTCCTGTGCTGGATGCTTCCAGTCCTCGAACATCAGACTCCCACGTTCTTCAGTTTTGGAACTTGGACTGGCTCTCCTTGCTCCTCAGCCTGCAGACGGCCTATTGTGGGACCTTGTGAGTTAATACTTAATAAACTCCCCTTCATATACATATATAAAATATATGTGTGTGTATATATATATATGTATGTGTGTGTGTGTATATGTGTGTGTGTGTGTGTGTGTGTGTGTGTGTGTATGTGGGTATGTGTATATAATTTATACCATTAGTTCTATCCCTCTAGAGAACCCTGACTAACATAGCATATCTTCTAGCTGATCCCTGGCTAGGCAGCTCTGCTGTCATTCCACAGCTGAGACAGGCTTGAAGATGAGATTCGGGGACATTTCAGGATCTGCTGTTGGACTAAGGTTTGCAAGCTAGCCCAGGGGACTCAGAATGGTGTGTCTCCCTCTGTGTCTTTGTTACAGGAACACAGATCTAGGACTGTAGCTGAGAGGGGCTGAAGCCATGTTAACGAGTACTTTTAGGGTCCACAGCAGAGACTGAGGTCGAGGTCTGTCTCCCTAGGCGCTAGTATATATGACTTTTCCCAGACTCCTAGGTGGATAGTTTTGGCAGAGGCCCAAATCCAAATGGGCCTGTAGCCAAGCCCACAGGGAGACCATCATTTTCAAGTCTGGAGCCAAGATCATAGTTCATGAGTTTGCCACCTGGTTGTAGGTTTGCCCTCTCAAAATGACCCTTCTACGTTTTAGGCTCCACTGGGGTTTTAGAAACTCCTACCTAAATCCCAAGGCTCCCACAAAGGCACTTGTCCAGGGATGGCTGCAAAATTTTTTGAGAGAAGATTTTTTTTTCAAAAATTTTTTGAGAGAGATACAGGCAGGGGAACTCCTATTCCACTGTCTTGCTGACCTAGAATTCTCTAGTTAGAATTGCTTAAACTAGGTATTACAGTCAACAGTAGTAATAGGAAGGCTTTTAGAAGCAATTAGGGTTGCAGTCTTCCATGTCACATTCAAAAGGAAAGAGCTCTGCCCTTGTTAATAAAGTGAAAGGATAGCTGCATCCTGTAAGGAAATTTCTGAGATTAGAAAAATGTGCTTGGACAGAGCAGTTGTATGTGAAGATTCTGTCTAGTTTAATAAGTTGGGTTCTGCTTGGGCACTGTCATTTACAATGTCCAGATGACTTCAGGCAGAGTACACCATAGAGATAAGACAGTCATCAATTAGAGTACCGACAAGTAGAGAGATCTGGTAGTAGGTAGAATTAAAGAAAAACTAGAGCTGGACAGTAAACTGGTAGAAAAAATATTTTATTCAGGAACTCTTACAGTAGTGCAGGGGTGTCCTATCTTTGGCTTCCCTGGGCCACATTGGAAGAAGAATTGTCTTGGACCACACATAAAATACACTAACACTTATAAGAGATATGAACTTTTAAACAAATTTTTTTTTAAATCTCATAAAGTTTTAAGAAAGTTAACGAATTTGTGTTGGACCACATTCAAAGCCATCCCTGGGCCATGTGTGGCCCAGGGGCCAGGGATTGGCCAGGCTTGCTAGGAAAAGACACGTCAGTATAGAACTGGGCTCAATTCCTAATACAACAAGGAAAAGTGAGAATTTATAGCCAAGAAATAGGTTGGAGGGTTTGGGAGATAGAAAATCACTAAAAGGAAACATCAGGGATAAGGGGGGAATTCTTGCTGAAGGCAGGCCAGGGTAATCAGATATCACCTGGGGGATGGTGAGAGATGATGAATTTGATTACCTATTGAGGATGGTGAGATATTGAGGATGGAGAATTCTCTCTAAACTGATTTAGCAGGATTCTTGATAAAACAGAACTATGCAGGTCTGACAATGACAGGGCCTAGTCAGGAAAAGGGTTCAGAGGAACCTGACTAAAATATGGTCAGTGAGTCTGTTCAGTAGCAAGGACATAACTACATGTAAACTGGACTTTAGGGACAGGACTCAAGTCACTAAAAGGCCTGAAAAAAAATTAGGGTTGGGTGTGATGGTGGCTCACACCTGCAATCCCAGCACTTTGGGAAGTTGAGGCAAGAGGATTGCTTGAGGTCAGGAGTTCAAGACCATCTTGGGCAACATAGCTAGACTCTATCTCTAAAAAAGAAAATTGTAAAAGCAACAAATATAGAGGAACATGGATTCAGAACAAGGCATCAAGTCAAGATGTGATAGAATCAGGGCAACAGATTGAGAGCTCAGTTACTGGAAAAGAAATTAAAGTTGAGGTTTGCTTTCAAGAAGTTAGTCATATGTCCAGTGACTAGCGTCTTAGAACCAGGTAGAGATGAGGCCAAGAAAACTGGGTTGATGCAGAGCCATTGGCTTGAGGCTGGAACATTGCCAAACCAATGGTGGGCTTAGGGACTCCTGCCATACTGATTAGTGGTACTGGCCGGGGCTTAGTGCCAGGCAAGTCATTACAGTTGCCCATATGGCCACTGAACTTCTAACCCTGAGCTCATTAATCCTGAATAATCAGCCAGTTGTAATATAATTCTCAAGTATAAGGTGATAATATCCTTTATTTTTCATGACCTCTAGAGTACAAGGGATTTCCTGCAGAGAGAGATTCCTGTTCTTGTTTATTTTTCCTTGTGAAATATCTTAGAGTTTATTGATAGATTACATTCTAATGTTAATAATTTTTCCCATTGCTATTTTTAGATATCAGTAGTTATAGTTGTTTCTAGAAATAGAAAACAATTCTGTTTTTCTTTCTTTAAGTGAATCCCAGAGTGCATCCAACCATGCATATTTACATGTTCTTGGAGCCTAAATGAGTTAATAATTAAAGACAAAGTAAGACCTTTAGGTAATGGACTGAAAAGAAATTCATTTGATGCTTTTAAGGTATTTTAATAGAAATTCATATTCTCATTGTTCTTTTTTTTCACTATGCTATTGAATTAGGCAGGGCCAATGTAAATTTAGTATACTATTTATGTTTTTAGGGACAGTACTCCAGGACTCCATAGAATTATAAGGCAGAAAAGTATTGATATCTTTTTACATGAAGAAAAATTGTTGAACAAATAATTTGCAAATACTGAGTTAAAGTTACCTTACCGTTTTACTTTAGGACTTTAGTATGCTAATTTTTGTGACTATCAAAGAGATGAATTTTATATCCTGCTTGCCAAATAGTTGACTATCGCTACTTTTTTCTCAAATAGCATCTATTAACATTTCATGGGTTGCTAGTGTTCCCTGGAATTTAATTTGGGAAATGCTGATCAGGGTTATCTCCCCTTTATTTATTAAGAATTTTGCCATTCCAAACAGCTCCATATGTAAATATCTCCAGAAAAGATCTTTTATCCTGTGTCTATAGTAATAATCACCGTCGTTCATCTTTATATGTTTCCTATTTATGCCCCCAGGGGTAAGAAAATAAATATACAATGCCAAAGCACAGGATAAATACAAGAAACGTGGTTTTTTCTGCCTCAGGGAGATGTAGCATCCTTTAAGGAGCATTTTTATTCATTATATCCAAGAAGCCAGAGTTCTTTTGAAAATGTCCCAGGTGTTATTGAAATTAATATTTATGTAAACAAAACCTATCACTTTAGCATAATATGAGAACATCTACTCTTCAAATCAGCATCATTGTTTCTCTATCTTAGTGTTCCTTTGATGGTACATTTGAATTAGGATTTGAATATTGAAGAACTAAAAAAAAAATTTGCTGAGTAACCATTTCCTGACCTGCTGTTCCAGAGTACTCAAGCCTGTGCTTCTTATTAAGTCAGGTAACCATAGCTTTTTAATGCATTATTTAAGGTTATGAAAATTTAATTCACATTCCTTTATCAGCTTTCATTGACTTCATGAATGTAAGTTGTTGCATCTTTTTTATATTGCCTGCGTGTGGTATCATTGTCAGAAATGTCAGTTTCTGAATTACTGTTTATTAATTGAATGATGAATCTAGGCATCCCTTTGATGTAAAATACAAAACTAGTATGATATAGAGGAATTTTTTCTGTGAAAGTATTTCTTTTAAGACAGCTTCAAAATGATTCATAGGGCCCGTTGTTATTCACTCCTATTAGCAATATTCAGAGCCAACTGGCAAATTCCCATTTCTTCAGGATTCTTACTTACATTAAATGTGGTTTCAAAGTAGACGATTTAGGCAAGCAGAGTTTAAATGACACAATTGCATTGTCCTCTTTGCTTGTTACTTTTTACTGAAATTACATTTGCTGGTATCTTTTGTGGCAATACTTTAATGAATCAGACTTTGAATGCATTTTATTTATGGATAGTTATCAAAATTAATTATAACTTTGTCAACATTAGTTGATCTTTAGTTGAAATTAATTGATCCTGCTGTGAAATTCACTCATGCAGTTTTGGCCAATCATAGCCCAAAAACTGTTTAAATTGCATTTAGGCAAAGGCTGCTAACCAATCCAGTTGTTTCTATGCCTCACTTCTGTTTTCTGTTCATAAGTCTCCTTTGACCATGATTGGCCAAAACTGCATGATTGGCACAAGAGTAGGTTACCATCTGTTTATACATCCGGTGAGGTTACAGTTCACCATGTAGGGAGAAAACTTTTGGTCAAACCTATGTAAGGAGGTAGCTTTAGGCTGAATTTAACAGTTATATTCTTTATAAGTTATACTTTATAAATATTATAATCATCAGTATAAATATATATAATTTCTGTTTCTGGTGAGGTCATATTCATACTTCAAATATTAGCTTTTTTTAAATGTGAAGCCACTCCTGAATAGCTGTATTATTATGTAGCTGAATTAGCTACATACATCTTTGTAGCTTTAATCATATTATCCTATTTAGTTATCAGGGGAAATCCCATTATCAGCTTGTAGAGAGATAAATTTTAATTCTAATAGTTCAGCTGTTATATACTGTATTTGTTTCTTGGGGTTGCTTGTAGCAAATTACCATGAATCACATCTTAAAACAAAAGAAATTTATTCTCTCACAGTTTTGAAGTCCAAAATCAAGATGTCAGCAGGGCTACACTCTCTTTGAAGGCTCTAGGGGAGAATCCTTCCTTGTCTCATCCAGTTTCTGGTGGTACCAGGTAGCTTCTGGCAGTGTAACTCTAGTCTCTGCCTCCATCTCCACATGGCCTCCTTTCCTGTATCTCTTTGTCTTCTCCTTTTCCCTCTCTAGCAAGGAATTAGATTGAGGACGCACCCTAATTTAGGATGGTCTCAAGATCCTTACTTTAATTACATCTGCAAAGACCCTATTTCCAGTGTGGAAATCACACTTTGAGGTTCCAGGTAAACATGTTTTGTGAATTATTCAATCAACTACATTTATTGAATATATCACCCATATTTCCATATAGTCTTCTATTCCATTTGGCCAGTAGGTATGTGCACAGGTGAATGCATGTTTTTTTGGGAAGAGGAGAGGCCTTTTTTTTTTTAAGCTATTGAGCACATGCTGTCAATTGCTTGACTTTATGAACATTAGGCCTTGTGCATTGACCTTGTCATTGCCATAAATATTAACTCCTAGAAAGTCACCACAGACGTTTTGAATGGAGCATATTAAATATGCATGGTCTTTTATGCCAGGCTTTTCCAACACTTTTATATTTTTACTGTCCTTTTATTGTTTTTGGTAATCAGATTATACATAGTATTTGCTAAGTTCTTTTGCTTATGTAGTTTACAGATAAGTGTAAACTTGTTCTTTGTGCATATAGCCCCTGGAATTTGGTCTTATCCAAATGTTGAGAGCATAGTGAGGTACAAAGAACATTGAACTTGTGGACAAAAGGATCAGGTTGACATGTTCATTGTGTGATCTTAGATAAAATCACACTCCCTGAACTTCTGTTTTCTCACAACTAAAACAGAAATCATCTTACCTCACAGAGTTTTGGGGAGGTATGAAGTGTTTAGGAGATTATTTTACAAAATTTAAAGGACTATTTAAATTAAGCAGTTGTGTATTAACATCCTGCATGAAGGGACTCTTTTTATATTTATATCAGTTACTCTAAATATACAGCATTTACTCTGTTAGTGACATGGAAAGAAGTCAATTTGAGAAATATTTTAAAAGGGCAAGACATAGTTTGTGTATTCTTTGAGCTTATAGGCTAATTAAAGAAGAGTAACTAGTACCAGTAGCTAGGTTAAGCTCTCAGGAATGGATAGAGAACATATTTGTTTGAAAGAGGTAATTATGTTTGGCTTCATGGAAGAAGTGAGAGAGACCAGAGGACCGGGAAAGACTCAGGCAGGTAGATGGATACAGAGTAGTGTAGTCTAGAGTAGCAACTTGCATACAATACTGCAAAGAAGAGTCAGATGCCATCCAAGGACATTTCAGAAACTCTTCGTAAAGCTGCAGACTCCAAAGAGAAGCAATATAGATAAAATGAACAAAATACTGCATCTCATAACCAACGTACAAGAAACCGAAGAAACTGTCCAGTCTGCAAAGCCCTTATTTATATGGCCATGTGGGTCTTTGTTCTCCATGAGGCCAGGTGTTGTCTAAAGCATTTAGTAGAATCTCTCTAGTAATTGTCACACAAATAATTCTCCCTAGAAAAAAATGACACCTCTCATATTCTCTAGCTCTGAGTCTTAGCAAACATTTATTAAGCACTAATTGTGTTCTAGGCCATGAAGCCACCAAAAAGAACAAGACAAGTTCCTGTCTTGAAGGAGCCACTTGTCTAGTAGAGGAAAGTAATGCAGAAGTGCTGGAAAAGAGTCAACACTGAAGCAGCAAGTTAACTTATTTCAGATTTCTGTGTCATTAACCTGTCTGGGTGGTTAGGGTAGGCTTCACGAAGAGGTGATTCCTAGGCAGGAGTCTTTGCCGGGTGACCAAGGATGGGTATGCCTTCTTGATAGAGTGAGGTGCTTGAGGATAGGCTTAGGATGCCCTACACCACTTTTTACCAAAACCTAAGATGGGGAATGGAGTAGGAGACAAAGCCAGAGAAGCAGGGAAGGACTGCATTATAAAGGACCTCGTGGGCCTTGCAAAAGAACTTGGATTTCCTCCTACATGAAGAGGAAAGTACTTTAAGTGGGTGAATAATATAAATCAGATTTCCCGTATAGAAACAACCTGTGGCTGGCCGGGCACAGTGGCTCACACCTGTAGTCCCAGCACTCTGGGAGGCTGAGACGGGCAGATCACCTGAAGTCTTTCGAGACCAGGCTGGCCAAAATGGCAAAACCTCATCTCTACTAGAAACAGCCTGTAGCAGTACTAATGTGAGAATGGATACAGGGGCAGGGCGCAATATTAGCAGACTTGTGAATTGGACTTGTTCCTTATGTAGTCCAAACTGGATGCCCAGCTAAAAACCAGCTATGATTTTCTTTGTATTAAAGAAAAAAGCCCAAAATGAAAGCATATCTCTTGCAAGTCTCCCAGAATTGGCCCCACTACTTTAATCTCTTGCCGCTTCTCAACCAGGGAACAGAAGTAACTGAGGATTTTATTTTTCTCCCTTACTTATAACCACTCCTGAAGTATGAGTTCATACTAGAAGAATCAACTAAGAGGCACAGATCAAGTAATTAAACATCTTTGTTGAGTGCACACTTGACTTTGTGTGGAAATCTTCACTTTAAATTTGCTTTATTTTCTAAATGAGAGTACATTTTCTAAAGTCATACTCTTCTTATTTCTAAGGAATTTTACAGCTCACAGCTTTTCCATAATTAAAAATGGCCATATATTAATACTCCTGCAAGTCTGTATTTTTGTTTTCATCTAGGACTTTTTACCAGATAGTCCTAATTAAGCTCCAACTTTTATACAAAACTTCTAAGAATTTTTAAACGAGACCTTACCTCATTTGGGATTTGGGATAGAGGAGTGATTGTGTCTTTAAAACTGTGTGTTTGTATGTGGTGTATGTGTATAAATTTTTTTTTTTAAAGAAACTCTTAAAATGTCAGTGTGTTAATTGGAGTGAAGTCTAGTATGATTAACCGGAAAGGAGAAATGCTGGTTTGTCAGTATAATTTTTCTCTTATTGAAAACTTACATTCATATCTACTGCAAATCCTTTTTTCTGTGCAACTGATAAATCCAAGGTCACCCTTATCAAAATTTCAGAGGTACTTAGTCTTCCACTAGTGTGCTTTTTGATGATAAACTGCATGTTTTATGAGTAGCTTTGTTATCTCTGAAGTCTCTGATGAATGCCATCTGGTCCAAATGCTGGGTTGCAATTTTTCAGGTTGTTTTTTGGCTTCTTCCATCTCCCCATCCTCCCCCTCCCTTTTTTAAAAAAAATTTTGATAACTTTCTATTATAATAGATTACTCCATTGCCTATGAATGTTTTTACTGACATTCTTTAAATGTCTTTAACATGAATGATGTCTCCCTTTTATTCCTGAAAACAAGAGAGGATACCAGTATAGTCCTATTTTACATCAAGTACTGGTATCAAGACCACTACAGAACTTTCTTAATTCAAAGACTCTTTCCATTGATCAGTTTACAATTTATGTATTCTTTCTGACTAGCAAGTATATTAACTTCAAATAGGTCATTCTGAGTGGAAAATCTAGTCTATTATTTCAGAAAACAGACAAAATAGTAGTTTCTACTTCATGAGGGAAGAAGTGTCTATTTAACATTTTTTGTTTTCTTCAATTACCTCCTTTGATGAAAACAGCAGCAGTATTGGGAACTCCCGTGTGTGTGTGTGTGTGTGTGTGTGTGTGTGTCCCCTTAACTGAACGTTATCTCAAAACCCTTCTCTCATAAGTGTTATATGTGAAAGTCTGGACAGATGATTTTAAAATTGGATAACGAGATCTAAGGCATTAAAATAGGGATTGGGAGTCACTCTAATTGGGATTAAAGTTACAGGGGATGACAAACAAAGTGAATTGCAAGAAAAAGGGCAAGGTACCAACTAGACAACTGCAGAAACCTCATGAAATGGACAAGATGTGTCCATTTGGAGAATTCTAATAAAGTAGTATATCTGAGATCACTTGCAGATTAACACTTCATGTGGTTTGTGTCCTCTCCAGTACCTGTTGAGGTTATGATATACCTACTTTAAATTAATTTGAAAGCCAGATTACAAATGAAGTACTAAGAATTGAGGCCGCTTCTCTGAGGTTACTGGAAGTGCAAGCATATATCTCTACCCAAACAATAGCACACATTATTTCATAATGTAGGTATTGAAAGGGATGAGCAAAGACTGAAACAGTGTACTCCCTGGAACGCACTTTCCTCAGGATCCCCTTGAATGCTATATCTGGATGGCAATTTAGTATCATTTTGTGTTAGAGCAGTTGTATATCAAATGTTTTTTGCAGTGTCTAAGTCAAGAATATGGTGGTGCAGGTCCTATCCCATTGACCTCACTATGCTGAAGTTTTGTCTATGTCAGTGGAGTACCTTATACTCTAGAGTGATGGCCAGTAATTCCAAAAGCCTAAGGTTTTCTGAATGATACACTCTCATTATCTCTGCATATTTTGAAAAAGTTTATATTTGTTATCTTCTGACCAGTCTAACCCTAATTCGTATATTCTCTCTGCCTAAAATAATCTCTTCCCTGCCTGCCTACCTCACCAACTCCTATTCATTCCTTAAGATTTCATTTAGATATCACCTTCACCTTTTCTGCAAAATGTTCTTGCTGACTCCTTTCCTTCACCCAAAAGGTAAACATCTACTCAGAATTTTCTTGTTTTATCTTCTTAATGCTTCATTTTCATGATCAGTTGCTGATTTCAGCTCAGAAATGGGGATTTCACAACCCTTTTGGGATTGTGACTGTGATGCACTTTGCTCTTGTATTTTATGTTCAGATGCCCAGTAAATGTCAGTGTTATTTCTGATTGGCACTTGGATGAGATTAGACATCTGCCTGCTTTATGTCCAGTGCAGAAGCTAAAGCACCTCTGGTTCCATCTTATTATTCTCTGCCTTGTTGACCATTGCAAGATACGGTCCTTGCAGGGCCAGTGCTACATTGGCTTTCCTCTGCAGTCCTCCCCACATTGTTAGCAAGTCATAATGCCTGGAGCGTCATTCCATGCTTGATCTTATTTTACCACCTCAACTACTTTTAGCAGATAAGTGAGTTATAAAACAGAAGGCAAAGGTCACACACTTAGTTTCTAGCAGCAGCACTGTCATGGGAACTCCTAGATCTACTTACTCTTAACATGTTATCATTATACAATACTAGCCATCTACTCCCTTATCAGCAACATTGGCAGTGCTCTTTTTTCAAAGAAGATGCATTACAAAGGTTGGAGTAGTTGGTTTGGGTTTTGAATTGACTACATGGTTATTATATTTTGATGAACAGTTTTATGCACAGAATATTCTGAGACTTTACCTCTAAATATTAAATCACAGGTTCCAATATTGTCACTTGAAAATTGAGAACCTTTTCTAGTTTTATCCCTTAAAAAATTTTTTGAAAATTTTTGAGATTTTGGTAATAGGTCTATTATATGAAACTGTAAATTAAAGTTCTTCTTGCTTGTCTGGGCACCTTTTTTTTCAGTTATGCTAACTACTCTCTTGCCTTTCTCTATCTCAGTTACTTAGGTAATTTAACAAGGATTTTTTAGAATCACCTCACTGGTAGTTTAAAATATTTAATATCTTTTAAAACCTGCCTGCTGATTTAAAAACTTTTTTTCTGCTTTACTGTGCTCTGCTTAGCCAGTTTATTATTAATAGGCATTCACATTATTGCACCTTCTTGTGAAGTTTGAAAGAATGCTAAAGTAACTACCCTTGTATTTCTTAGAAGTAGAATTTCTGGGTTAAATTATATCCGCCTTTTAAATTTTGACAAATGTTTTCTGTCTTTGTCCATTGTGCTGCTGTAGCAAAATACCATAAACTGGGTGGCTTGTAAACAACAGGAATTTATGTCTCAAAGTTCTGGAGGCTGATAAGTCCAAGATCAAGGTACTAACAAATTTGATGTCTGATGAGGGCATACATAGTTCATTCTAGCTGTGTCTTTACATGGCAGAAGAGACAAGGCAACTCTGTGGGAACTCTTTTTAAAGAGCACTGTCACTTTCACGAAAGCTCCATCCTCATGACCTAAATACCTCCCAAAAGTACTACCTCCTACTGTCATTACATTGGTGATTACGTTTCTACATCTGAATTTTAAGGAGGACATTCAGACCATAGCAGTTGTTATTAGTTTTTTATTATAGCCACCCAAGTGCGTATGAAGTAGTATCTTCTTATAGTATTGAATTGTATTTCCCTAGTAACTAATGATAATAAGCATTTCTTCATGTACTTATTGGCTATTTGTGTAACTTTTGAGGAGAAATGTCTATTTAAATCCTTTACCATTTTAAATTGGGTTATTTATCTTTTTTATTGTTTGTAAGAGATCTTTATATACTCTGGATGCATGTCCTTTATCAGTTCTATGATTTTCAGATATTTTCCCCATTCTGTGGACTGTCTTTCCATGTTCTTGATGGTGCCTTTTGAAGTACAAAAGGTTTTTTTTTGTTAATTATATCAAATGTTTCTATTTTTTTTTTTCTTTAATCACTTGTATTCATATCCTAGACCTAAAAAGCTCTGCCTAATCCAAGGTCATTAATATTGATTCCTGTTTTTCTCCCAAGAGTTTTATAGTTTTGTGCTTACATGTAGGTTTATGATTGAGTTAATTTTTGTGTATGGTTTAAGAAAGTAATCCAGCTTTATTATTTTGCATATAGATATCCAGCTTCAGCACCATTTGTTGAAAAAGCTACCATATCAGTTGACCATATATGTGAGGGTTTATATCTGGACTGTAAATCTTCTGGTGATAATATCTTTTCTGATGATAGTACCACATTGTCTTGATTACTGTAGTGTTTTAGTAAGTTTTGAAATCAGGTAAGTGTGAGAGCTTTAACTTTGTTCTCCATTTTCAAGATTTCTTTGACTTACCTGCCGATTTTTCCAAAACCAGAGCACATCAAAAGAAATACAAAAAGCAGTAACCCTTTGTTTTAGCATACATATAATGTAAATAGTGTCTTGAAATTTGTTCTTAATGGATTATTTTTCAGGTATTATCCCTTGATTACATTAGACCTAGGTACTATGGTCAGATAGATTCTGAACATTTATGGGTTTTAGTTTTTTTTTCTTGTATTTAGATGTTGAATCAATTAGATATCCTAAATCCTAATAGCTTCTAAAAATTTGGGTCAGTAATCCCTCCTTTCATCCTATTATAGTTGAATATGTAAGTATAGGAGAGAAAAAAAATGTCCTCATTAGTTAGTTTTAATGAAACGCCCATGTCATACAATGCACAGTTAAGTTTTAAAATGGAAAACTAGAATGATTCTGAGTGCTATGGCAAATAGCTTGAATTTTGATAACTCCTAAAATTCTACAAGTCCGCCTTCAGTAACTATTTACTTTCCGTATTAGAAATTAAACACAATCTAATCTTTTAAATTACAACCCAAAAAGCAATTTTAGAAACATTTATGCTGTAAAATGAGGGACCATAAGACACCATTGACAACACTAGACAGATCATCTAGATAGAAAATCAACAAAAAAACACTGGGCTTAAATTGGACTTTAGACCAAATGGACCAGCTGTACAGGAGACCAGAGTTTTATTATTACTCAAATCAATCTCCCCAAATTTGGGGATTGGAATTATTAAAGATAATTTGGTGGATAGGGAGTAGGAAAGTGGGAAGTGCTGATTGGTCAGGTCAGAGATGAAATCATAGTGAGCTGAATTTGTCTTCTTGCACTAAGTCAGTTTCTGGGTGGCAGCCAAAAAACAAAAAAGTCACACCTGTAATCCCAGCACTTTGGGAGGCTGAGGTGGGTAGATTACCTGAGGTCAGGAGTTCGAGACTAGCCTGGCTAACATGGCGAAACCCCATCTCAACTAAAAATACAAAAATTAGCCGGGCATGGTGGCACATGCCTATAGTCCCAGCTACTTGGGAGGCTGAGGCAGGAGAATTGCTTGAACCCAGGAGGCGGAGGTTGCAGGGAGCCTAGATCATTCCACGGCACTCCAGCTGGGGTGACAAAGCGAGACTCCATCTCAAAATAATAATAATAATAACAATAATAATAATAATATCACGACCTACAGAGGAGGCAGAGGAAGATGGGTGAATAGAACCCTCCACTAATCATCCCCACATGTACAAACACCAAATTGCACAACTATCCACATGAGAAAGCACCTTCAAAAGAACCAGAAATTAGGTGAGCAAATCACAATGCCTGGTTTTAACATGGTATCAAAGAAAAGACACTGAATAGAATAGGGAAGACAGTCTTTAATTTTCTAACCCATCTCTCCCTATCTCTCAGCAGTGGCAGCTTAGCGCAGACAGTGCTTATGGGAGGGAGAGCACAGCACAGCAACTGTGGGACATGGCATTGGAGCTCTGTCCTGCCTTGTCACAGTGGAAAGCAACTCAGGGCAGAATTCAGCCAGTACCTATGGAAGGAACATTCAGACCAGCTCTGTAGCCAGAGGGGAATCATCCATTCCAGCCGTTGGAACCTGAGTTCCAGCTAGCCCCCTCAGTAAGGCTGCAGTGCTTTGAGGTCCTAAAGAAATTTCAAAGGCAGTCTAGGCCACAGGACCATGATTCCTGGACAGATCCTGGTGCTGTGCCGGGCTTGGAGCCAGTGGACTTGAGGTACATGTGACCCACTGAGATACTAGCTGGGGTGTTCAGGAGGGTGTTTGTGTCACCCCTCCCCCAACCCTAGGCATGACAGCTTGCAGCTCCCGCAGTTTCGTTTCTTGGTTTGAGGAGAGAACAATGAGAGCGTGAAGAAGACTTTGTCTTACAATTTGGATACAGCTCAGACCCAGTAAAATAAAGCATCAAGCTGAGTCCTAAAGGCCCCATTCTAGGCCCCGGCTCCTGGGTGACATTTTTTACTTAATTTTTTTGTCGATTAGATTTTTAGAGAGTGGGTAGCATTAGGTTACATGAATAAGTTATTTAGTGGTGGTTTCTGAGATTTTGGTGCATACATCCTGAACGTGCCCTATCTCATCGGGGTGACATTTTCAGACACATCCTGGACCAGAAGGGAACTCACTGCCTGAAGGGAACAACCTAGTGTAGGCAGTATTTATCACCTGCTGACTAAAGAACCCTGGAGCCTTGTATAAAGATCAGCAGTAGCTAGGCACTACTCACTATTGAACCTTGGGCAAGACCCAGTACCGGGCTGGCTTCAGGTGTGACCCAGCACATTCCCAGCTATGGTGTCCTCAGAGAAGGACTCCTGCTTGAGGAAAGGAGAGGGAAGAGTAAAAAGGACTTTGTCTTGAACTTGGGTACCAGCTCAGCCGCAGGAAAAGAAAGCACCAAGTAGATTGCTAAAGTTTTCAGTTCTAAGCCCTAGCTCCAGGACAGCATTTCTAGACCCACCTTTGGCCAGAAGAAAATCCCCTCACCCTGAAGGGAAAAATACAAGTCTAACTGGATTTATTAGTGCTAATTAAGGAGCCCTAAGGCCTTGAGTAAAACACAGCAGTAGCCAGGTAATAGTTGCCACAGGCCTTCAGTGAGACCCAGTATTGTGCTGGCTTCAGGTCTGACTCACCAGAGTCCCAGTGGTGGTGACCACAGGAGTGCTTGTGACCCCCTTCCTCCACTTCAGACAGCTCGGCATGGAGAGGGAGATTCTGTTTGTCTGGGGAAAGACAAGGAAAGAGAACAAAAGACTCTGCCTGTTAATCCAGAGAATTCTGGATTAGGCAAACAAAAGCTGAGGGATTTTTGTCAACACCAGACCTGTCCTATAAGACATGCTAAAGGTAGTTCTTCAGTCTGAAAGAAAAAGATGTTAATGAACAGTAAAAAATCTGAAGATACAAAACTCATTGGTAATAGTACACACGCAGACAAGTACAGAATATTATAAAACTGTAATTGTGTTTTTAGTAGAATTCTCATATTTTGAGTGTTTTTAGTAGAAAGACTAAATGATGAACCAATCAAAAATAACTACGACAACCACTTTTTAAGGCACAGACAGACAGTATAATAAGATCTAAATAGAAACAATAAACTGTTTAAAAGTAGGAAGAAGTTACAGTGTAGCGTTTCATTGGTTTTCTATTTGCTTCTTTTTTAGTGTGTTTGTTCATACAACCAGTGTTAGCTTATCATTAGTTTAAAATAATGGGTTATAAGATGTTATTTGCAAGCCTCATGATAACCTCAAATCAAAAAACCTACAACAGATAAACAAAAAATGAAAAGTCAGAAATTAAAATGTACCACCAGGGAAAATCACCTTTATTAATAGAAAGACTAGAAGGAAAGAAAGAAGGAAGGGAAGACTATAAAACAATCAGAAAGTAAATAACAAAATGACAGGATATCAAAGAGATTTCTGTACTCCAATGTTACATCAAGTTAAAAAAGCTTTTACACAGCAAAGGGGTGGTTAATGTATACAAAAATGTAGTAAGATTGATTAAGATGTATTTGGTAGTGCAACTGAGTGATACAGTCAACAATAATTGTACATTTTAAAATAACTAAAAGAATACAATTGGATTGTTTGTAACACAAGAAAAGATAAATGCTTGAGGTAATCAATGTCCCATTTGCCCTGATGGGACTATTACACATCGTATCAAAGTATGTACCCCATAAATATGTACACATATTATGTATCCACAAAAAATAATTAAGAAAAAAAATACTACTGAGCTATAGTAACCAAAACAATACAGCACTCGTTTAAAAACAGATACATAGACCAATGGAACAGAATAGAGAGCCCAGAAATAACCCATCAACAGTGAACTCATTTTTTACAAAGGTGCCAAAAACATACATTGCAGAAAGGACAGTTTCTTCAACAAATGATGCTAGGAAAACTGAGTCTCCATATGCAGAAGCATGAAACTAGACCGGTGTCTCTTACCAGAGACAAAAACCAAATCAAAATGGATTAAAGACCTACATCTAAGACCTCAAACTATAAACTTCTAGAAGAAAACATTGGGAAAACTCTCTAAAGCATTGGTCTGGGCAAAGATTTCTTGAATATATCCCAAAAGCTCAGGCAACCAGAGCAAAAGTTGACAGATGGGATCGTATCAAATTAAAAAGCTTCTGTACAGTGAAGGAAAGAGTCAACAAACTCAGGAGAAAATGCGCAATATTGGAGAACATATTTACAAACTGTCATCTGACAAGGGATTGGTAACCAGAATATGTAAGGAGTTCAAACAACTCTACTGGAAAAAATATTAATCTCGTTAAAAAATGAACGGAAGATCTGAATAGACATTTCTCAAAAAAGACATATAAATGCTGAACTGGGTATATGAAAAAGTGCTCAACATAATTGATCATCAGAGAAGTGCAAATCATAACTACAATGAGGTATCTTCATCTCACCCCAGTTAAAATGGCTTTTATGCAAAAGTCAAGCAATAAAGAATCCTGGGAAGGATGTGGAGAAGGGAACTCTCATACACTGTGGGAACATAAATTAATACGGCCACTATAGAAAACAGTTTGGAGGTTGCTCAAAAAACTAAAAACCATACAATCCAGCAATCCTACTCCTAGGTGTATACCCAAAGTAAAGGAAATCAGTATATCAAAGAGCTAATCTGCACTTCCATGTTCGTTGCAGCAGTGTTCACAATTGCCAAGATTTGGAAGCAACCTAAGTGTCCATCAACAGACTAATAGCTAGAGAAAGTGTGATAGATACACACAACTGAATACTATTCAGGCATAAAATAAATGCGATCTTGTCATTTGCAACAACGTGGATGGAATTGGAGGACGTTATGTTAAGTGAAATAAGCTAGCACAGAAACACAAACCACATGTTCCCCCTCGTTTGTGGCAGCTAAAAATTAAAACAAGTAAATTCATGAAGATAAAAATAGAATGATGGTTACCAGAGGCTAGGAAGGGTAGTGGTGACAGAAAGGTGAGGATAGTTAAAGGGTATAAAAATATAGTTAGATAGAGTGACTGAGATGTAGTGTTTGATAGCATAACAGGGTGACTACAATAAACAAAAATCTATTGTACATTTAAAAAATAAATAGTATAATTGGAATATTTGTAACAGAAAGAAATGATAAATACTTGAGATGAATGGATATCCCATTTCCCCTAATGTGATTCTTATGCACCATATGCCTGTATCAAAATATCTTATGTACCCCATAAATATACACATATACTATTTACCCATAAAAATTTAAAATTTTAAAAAAGATAATCTCAGTAGGTGCTGAAAGATCATTCAGTACAATTCAGCATCCCTTCATGATAAAAACTCTCAACAAACTGGGCATAGAAGAAACATAACTCAAAATAATAAATGCAGTATATGACAAACCCATAGCCAATGTTATATCAAACAGGGAAAAATTGCCAGCATTCCCCATAGGAAACAGAACATGTATCCCTACTTTCACCAGTGTTATTCAAGTTGGTAGTGTTAGTTCTAGTTGTAGCTATCAGGAATGAGAAGAAATAAAAGGCATCCAAATTGGAAAAGAGGAAGTTAAATTATTGCTGCTTGCTTGTGATGGCTGCTAAAGATGCCTGGATTTCAGTACAGTTGCAGGATATAAGTAACAGACAAAAATTAGTAGCATTTCTCCACACCAGTAACAGTCAGGAAGTCAATTCCATTTATAATAGCTACCAAAATCAAAACAAAATAAAATAAAATACCTAGGAATACATTTAACCAAGGAGGTAAAAGATCTCTGGGAAAACTACTAAACACTGGTGAAAGAAATTGTAGATGACACAAATGAATGGGAAAACATCCCATGCTCATGAATTAAAAGAATCCATATCATTAAATTGACCATACTGCTCAAGGCAATCTGCAGATTCAGTGCAATTCCCATCAAAATATCAATGTCATTTTTTACAAAGTTAGAAAAAAAGATTTTAAAATTCACGTGGAACCACAAAAGAACCTGAATAGCCAAAGCAATTTCTAAGCAAAAAGGACAAAGCTGGAAACATCACATTACCTAACTTCAAATTATAATATAAGGCTACTAGCAGTAACCAAAAAGCAATGGTATTGGTATAAAAATAGACACAAAGATCAATGAAACAGAATAGAGAGCCCAGAAATAAAGCCACATACCTACATTCAACTGATCTTTGACAAAGTTGACAAAAGTATGTGCTACAGAAGGACACCCTATTCAATCAATGGTAATAATGCTGGGAAAATTATATAGCCATATCCATAAGAGTGAAACTGGACCCATATCTATCACCATATACAAAAATTAACTCAATATGGATTAAAATACTTAAATGTAAGAACCTGAAACTACAAAAATTCTAGAAGAAAACCTAGGAAAAAATCTTTTGGACATTGACCTAGGCAAAGATATTATGACTGAGACCTCAAAAGCAAATGCAACAAAAACAAAGACAAATGGAACTTAATTGAACTAAAAAGTTTCTGTACAGTAGAAGAAATAATTAACATAATAAACAGACAACCTATGGAATGGGAAAAAATACTTGCAAACTGTGCATCTAACAAAGGACTAATGAATACCAGAATCCACAAGGGACTCAAAAAATAACCCCATTAAAAATGCAGACAAAGGACATAGACATTTTTCAAAAGAAGACATACAAATGGCCAAAAAGCATATGAGAAAAAAAAAGTTCTCTACTCATCAGAGAAGTGAAAATTAAAATCAGAATGCAATGCCATCTTATACAAGTCAGAATGGCTATTATTAAAAAGTCAAAAAATTATAGGTGTTGGTAAGGATGCAGAGAAAATCGGAATGTAAATTAGTACAACCATTGTGGAAAACATTTGAACATTTGTCAAAGAATTAAAAATAGAACTATCATTTGATATGGCAGTCCCACTACTGGGTATCTACCCAAAGGAAAAGAAATCATGTATAAAGATACCTGCACTCATATGTTTATCACAATACTATTTAGAATATCACAGAAATGGAATCACCCTAAGTGTCCATCAGTGGATGATTGGATAAAGAAAATATAGTGTTACATACCACAGAATACTACTCAGCCATAAAAAAGAATGGAATCATTTATTTTATAGCATCACAGATGGAACTGGAGGCCATTATCTTAATTGAAATAACTCAGAAACAGAAAGTCAAATATCACACGTTCTCACTTATAAGTGGGAACTAAATAATATATATACATGGATGCAGAGAGTGGAATAACGGTACTCAGGTAGGAACTCAGGTAGGTGAGTGGAATGAGGAACTACCTAATGAGTACAATGTACACTGTTCAGGTAAATTTACACTGTTCTAGAATTTTTGTAGTTTCAGGTTCTTTACACCAAAAGCTTCACCACTGTGAAATATATCCACATAACAAAACTGCACTTGTACTCAAAAATATGTTTTTTAAAGTAAGAAAGATGTATACTGTAAGTCTTTCTGTGTAAATAAGATGTACTTCCTATGACAGTGAGCTATTAAGCCTGATGGAAATATATTTCTAAATATTTTACCATATTTCTCATAATAAGCAGTTCTCCCTTCTAGGTTCTCTGCTTATATAACCTATTGAGGTTTAGTTACAGTTTTTTTTTTGTTGTTATAATTTAAATTGCAGTATACTTCTTTTCACTAATGTAGACCCATTGATATTCTGGATATGAGTGACTTTTACTTCTTTAAAATTAAAACAAAGAAGTTAGTAGACATAAATTTAGATATATACAGAGATAAGTAAAAAGAGCAGAAAAAGATTAGATGTATTTTACCTAACCAGTTATTCTTTTAAATATCATATACATACATAGTTTTCTTTATTACCACTTTCTTTTACAGTATCTGAAGATCTCTGTTTATGTCACCTATTGCCTAATTTTATTAACCTGGATTAGAATTTATGATCATGTGATTTGTTGATATGCACTAACCTACACTTTCTGTTTCTAACCTTGATGTATGCATTAAACATAATTTTTTGTAATTCAGTAGTTTAAAGCCTCAATATACAGTTATTTATATAATTAGGAAAAAATTGATCAAGTAATTATGAACAATTTTCACAAAGGAAATGTAATGTGTTCCACCTTCTGTTAACTAGGAAAAGTAGCACAAATCCTGGCTTTTTTTTTTCTACTTTGAATACCTAGTTTATTGGCACAGAAAATATCAAATTATATATCTTTTGAGTAAATGTTTACAATGTCCAAAATAATATTTTTTCTCCTGTCTACTCTTCTTTTCTAGCCCTCCCTTCAGAAACTTACTGTTCTTAGCTTTCTGATTTCTTAGTGACTACTCTTCTCCTGGACATTTTGGCTTATGGACCTTCAAGTCATCATTTCTTTCTTTCAGTTATTCCTTTACCCCTACCCTAAGACAGTGACAGCAGTCGGCACATACATTGTTTTGGGATCAATCCATAGATTCTGAGTGCTGGGGCAACTGAGTAAAGGTGACAGAGGATGCCAGTTGAAGTTGCAACTACCCTTCTCCCTTACTGGGGCTCTATATTATTGGGACCTCTTAGATCCTGTCCTTTCTATGCCATTGCAATGGAGAAGCTCCATTCCATGGTGGTTGTGAATATGTTAGTTTTCTAGGGTTGTCATAGCATAGTGTCATAAACTGAGTGGCTTAAACACAAAAGTTTTGTGATCTAGCCTCACAGTTCTGGAGGCTGGTAGTCTGAGATCAAGGCATCAGTAGGATTCGTTTCTTCTCAGGACTGTGAAGGAGAAGAAGTTCAATGCCCCTCTCCTACCTCTGGTGATTTGCTGGCAACCTTTGGCATTCCTTATAGTGTATCATCCCAACCTCTGCTGTCACCTTTACATGGTGTTGTCCTTTATGTGTGTGTCTCTGTGTCCAAATTTTTCCTTTTTGTAAGGATATCAGTCATATTGGATTATGACCTCCAATTACCTCATTTTAACTTGATTACCTCTGTAAACACCTTGTTTCCAAATAAGATCATATTCTGAATACAGTGGGTTGGGACTTCTTACCTTTTTAGGGAGACACAATTCAACGCATATCATTGGACATCTTATAACAGCCAATGTCAGAGCATCCAAAACTGGGACACTCACCTTCTTCCTTTGATAAGCGTGGTTTCACAACTGAAGGAAGGGAAAGTCTTCTCATATCCTTCTTTGTCCCTTATGCTCTCACTAAAGAATGTCCAGGTAGTTCTCAAAAATATAATGGTCCAGGGACTACATTGGTATACAAGGTAAGGCCAGGTACAGTGGCTCATGCCAATAATCTCAGCATTTTGGGAGGCTGAGGTAGGAGGATTGTTTGAGCCCAGGAGTTTGAGACCAGCCTGGGCAACATGGCAACACCCCATCCCTATAAAACATACATAAAAACTTTGCCGGGCATGGTGGTGCATATGTGTAGTTCCACCTATTTGGAAGGCTAAAGTGGGAGAATCATTTGAGCCTGGGAGGTCAAGGCAGCAGTGAATCATGATCATGCCACTGCACTTCACCCTGAGTGACAGAGCAAGACCAGTCTCAAAAACAAACAAAACAAAATTCAACCAAGGTAAGAATATGGCAATATTTGTTCTCAAAGCGCTTAATAGGAAATTTGATATTATAAGTGAATACTAAGGGGAGCAAGCCAAAAGTAAAAATGGAAGATGAGAAGAAAGGCCTTTGAGGACCTAAAGAGAGCCAGCTCTATAGGACCTAAGATTTGGACCTCATTTGAGATTAGATGATGCATAGGAAAGGAAAGGCATTGCAAATAAGGAGAAAAGCATGTTGAGTCTGGAGTCTGTGTGCGGCATCCATTTGTACAGGAGAGGTAGGCAGTGAAGACACTGACTGGAGCAGAGTTATTTGTAAGCAAGACTTTTCTGTCTTGTTCTCCTTGGTATCTTCAGTGTCCATCCAAATGCTTAGCATAAAGTAAGCACTGAATAAATACTGATTTAATGAGTGACTATTAGAAAAGCTGAACAAACAATGTTGGTTAGTGAGAAAAGAAAAAGAACATTTATCTTAGGAATGCAAGTTCTTTTAATTATTAGGCCCCAGAGAGACATTTAAATGAGACTGCAATCATCCCTTGCTACCCACTTTTAAGTATTCATCTCCTGAAACTGCTTGCTCTTGCCACAAGTACCTATAAATTAACCTAGTCATGCCACACTGGACACTGTAACCCATACCCTATAGTTTAGCAATGTATAACCAATCACTGATCAATGTTTTTTCTATAAACCAATGAGAATTCCTGACAAACAACTTCGTATCAGTCCACTCCCTGTCCCCCTTTTTTTGCCTTTAAAAATCCACTGGTAATTGCTGCTAAGCATTGGGTATATTCAGGGCACCTTAAATCTGTGCTCCTGGGTTGCAGTCTTCAAGTTTGGCACAAATGAGCTCTCTACTTACATTAATTTTGTCTCAGTTTCTTTCTTTAGGTCAACATTAGCTAGAGTATAGTCAGATTGAAATAGGTTCAGCAAAGTTCAAACATGATGGAATATGGTACAACTATAAAATTTTGAGATAACACATTGACATAAGCAAATTGTATTAGGAAGATTAATCTGAGAGTAACATAAAGGCAGGATGAATTCAAGCTGAGAGTGCTGGAATTCTCAGAAATCAGCAATAAGCTAGAACGTTTTGAAAATAATATTGGTATTGAAGCAGGAGCGGCCGTGAGAGACAGACCTCTCAGACACTGAACTAGAAAAGGAAGGAGTTTTATTATAATGGCTCAGGAGCAAGGCTTTATGGTTTGTCCAAACGGCCAAGCTCCCCTAACAAGGAGAAGCTCTGCCTTTATATAGGCTTATACTCTAGATATTACACATGAAAGGATCTTAGGTTTATAGGCTTAGAAATTATAAATGAAAGGGTCTTGGGTTTACAGCTTTAGAAATCACATATGAAAGGGTCTTAAGTTTAGGAATTACATGTGAAAGGGTCTTGGGTTTACAGTTTTAGGAATTACATGTGAAAGGTTTCTGGTCTCTGGATGGAGGAGTGTGGTGGGGGTTTGATCTTGCTTAAGTAAAAACAGTGTCTTCTAAAGAGATTCCCCCATACTACGCCTGCTATCTTATAGGAAGGTCTCCTATAAGCCAGTTGGCCAGCCTTTTCTTCTATTGAAATGCACTGTGGAAGTCAAGGGGGATGTGATCCTAGATGCCTGGGTCTTCTTCCTCAGTATGAGGCAATGAAGATGTGAAGTTGGAAGTAGAAGACAGGCAAATCCAAGAGATACATGTTGAATCATTGAGCACCTATCATGTTATATGACTGAATATTTTTTCATTTATTATAATTTAGAATTAGAGATTCTTTGAGATTGTAAGATAATAAGACTTTATGAGTCCAGGCACGGTGACTCATGCCTGTAATCCCAGAACTTTAGGAGGCCAAGGTGGGCAGATCACCTGAGGTCAGGAGTTCGAGACCAACCTGGCCAACTTGGTGAAACTCCGTCTCTACTAAAAATGCAAAAATTAGCTGGGCGTGGTGGTGGGTACCTGTAATTCCAACTACTTGGGAGGCTTAGGCAGGAGAGTCACTTGAACCCAGGAGGCAGAGGTCACAGTGAGCAAAAACCACACCATTGCACTCCAGCTTAGGCAACAGGAGCAAAACTCTGTCTCAAAAAATAAAGACTTTATGAGACCTTGGTTTTAAAAGCCTCAAATTAGGCCTTATACTTTTTGGGTACTCAATAGGTATCAGTGGACAAATACAGAAGAAGGTAAATGATGTAGAAGTTTAATTTCCACCTTGGAGAGCTGGGTAATGATTTATCTTTTATGAAAAGTATGAGTCAAGAATCTGTGCTGCTGGTTGTCAGGGAAATAAGAAAGTTTAATATATTTCCAAGATGACTGCAGTACATGCAGGTAGTCTCAGGATATGCCTGTTGATCATGACTGTAGATAGAGACTGGCTCATCTAGGAGAGTGGATGTGGCTCTGAATAGGAGGTGGGGGTTGAAGGGAACAGGTCTTATATTTGGTTGGTTTTTTTTTTTCCCATGAGGAGAAAAGCGAACTTTAAAATATCAGGAAACTCAATTAAGGGTCAGAAGAATGAACAAATGCTAAAACAAAGCAGGGAAAAACAGAATCATAAAACAACTAGGAGAGATTTTAAAAATAGAAAGAGCTTTTTCCCAATTTTAATAATGTATTTCTAATAACTTCAATAAATGAAATTACATAACACCAAAAATATAAAGGAAAAGGGAAGAAAATTACTGTATAAATCTACCACCCAGAGATAATCACTATTAATCTTTCAGTATCTATTCCAGACTTTTCTGTGCATATATAAGTTAACATATAGGATATGTTTATATGTGTATATAAACATATTTTAAGTGGGATCATTCCATAAATTCTGTTTTCTAGTCTGATTATTTTGGGTTTAATCTCATATATCTTGGTTTGTTTATGCGTTAAAAAATGATAGTCATCATTTTTGGTGACTATTTAAAGTTCCCTGAATTCTTAGCTCTTCTTTTCCATCTTGTACATGGGGCATCTTCTTACTTTTTCTCTGCAGGGACTTCTCTTCGTGGAATAAATTTGCCTTGTAAAACACAATCTGGATTGAGGTATCTTTTCTTGCCAAGTTATCTGTGCTTTTGGTTCTGCCTGTAACTTCTATCCTGTTGATTCTTTTGTGCGTTCTCCAGCCTGTACTGTTAACTCCAAATTCTACCTGCCTAGACTGAATTTCGCCTTCTTTTCTCACTCATGGTTAACACTAGTTGTGATCCAAAAACTGTCATCCTAACATTCACAGACCCAAGGTCCCGCCGTTCTGAGCTGCTTTGAGTCCTTCCAGCTAAAGTCTTGGGGTCTCCACAGTTTTCTGTCTAAAGTAATTTTATGTTGCTAGGATGGGCTGAGGCAGGAGGGCAGCCTCTTTTCCTCTTTGTGTTTTAACCAATAAATACATAGGTCCAGTGAACAAAATGAGTCATACAATTTTGCCTTAATACTCAAAATTAGGGGTTCCCTCTTAAACTATGTTAGTAGAGGTGACTTTGTACTGTGTTAAATGAGGCATTTGATCCCTTTCATGCCTTGGGGATTGGAAGAGAGAGGTCTACTTAGTAAGTACGTAAACCAGATAGCTCTATAAGGATAGCTTTGCAAACTTAGTTGATAGTAGAAAGCGGGAGAGAGTCCTGAAAAAGAGGGATGTGGATAATGTGTTCAAGCACAACGGGTCAAAGAGAAGGAAACGAGACAGAATTGAGAGGAGTGTTTTTCAGGCACCCTACCCTGATAATGTTTTATTTTTTAACCTCTGCTCCTCCTGTGGGGAGAGGTGAACAAAGATAGGAAAGCTTCCTCCCTAGTCCTCCCAAGTGCTGGAAATGTTGCTAAGAATGCTGATGTGAGCTGCAAAAAGAGTGCCCCTCTCAGCAATTAAACATCGATTTGTATCCAAATTATCCTGCATCTTCTACCAGTCTCCCTTCTTCAAGTCAGCGGTCATCACATCGTTCCCAAGTTTAAAAACCTAATGCCTCCCATTTTCTTTTTCAACAAATATCAACTTTTATGCCTACTTTTCTAGCTTCTGATTTCCACCTACCTTTATTTCTCACTAACCTTCATATTGATCAGGTCTTTTTGTTTGCATTTCTTGTTTCTTCCTCTCTTCCAATCATATAAATCCTGCCTAGTCTTCAAAAACCAACTTGAGGAAGGATCTACACTTGGAGCTTTCCTCTACTTGTCAGACCCACAGTGAATTTTTTCTTCTCTCACTTTGCTGCATGTTTATGTGCTAAATTTAATGATTTTTAACTGTCATCCCAGAGATGCCTCAGATCCAAGGAGCCTCACTGGGGATGAAGGACAATTGGAACAGATGGCACGCTTAAGCCTCCCTGTACCCTCTTTAACCAAAAAGTCTCTGCTCGTATAGGTTTTATATAATGGGATTTTGTGTGAGATAATTTGGAAGAAAGTCCCATAACTTAAAAAAATGTTTAAGAAATGTTGCTCTCTAATTATAATACCAACTCATTTGTCACTCAGTCAATGAAATACTGTTACTTGCATTTTTGTTTTACATATATATGTTTTGCCTCATAAATTACACTGGAAGCTCCTTGAAATTAGTTACCTTTCTTTTCCCCAATGGGGAAGGATTCTAGGTAGAATCAACAAACCTAGAATCTGGGGATCTGCAGTGTTCTTTACTAGTGATACCCTTGGACCTGAAACTAAATATTTGATAGCTCCCTTCTTCTATGTCCTTATCTGAAAAGTAGTAATGAGATATTAAATTCCTCAGATGAAAGAGTGATTAGACCTTTGTATTGAAGTGCAGTGCTGAGCAAAGGGGATGCATTCCGTTGATGGATTCATTTTTAAATTTCATTTTGTAGATGATCTATAAAATTCTTACTGAGATTTTAAGTGACACAAGCACTGCCTCAGTAATATCTCTCATTTTTAAAGACAGCTTATAAGAGAGGGTGGTATATGACACAAAGGAATGGATTGATAAAGATATTATTTCATGGATCAGCAGCAAGTAAGGAAGATAGATTTTTGAGGAATGCCATTTCAATTACCAGTTTTTTGTGAGACTGCCCCAGGCTTGGGACATAATGTCTCAATCCCATTTATGCCTTTTGGGCTAAATTTTTTACACTGATGCACAATCTATGAACTGGTACATTTTACTGAACTACATGTATAGCAAAGCCCCATTGTTTTATGTTTTTCTTACTACATTATTTAATTAGTATACAATTAGTGAGAGTTCCATTGATTTAGTTATTTCCTTTGGGTTACAACTACATTTGAGATGCAAGAGGGTAGCTTATTGGAATTAGGAAGTAGAAAGACAAGGCTGCTGAGTGGAATACTGAACTGAGAATAAAGTGTCTTTGTCACCACAGAGCCCCTTTGTTCTTTAAGCATTCTTCAAAGAGTGAATGAATGGAGCAGGATAGCATAATATTTTTCCTGTGTCCAATACAGGGGTAGAGCTATGGTTTTCTTGAGTCACTGAGACGAAAGAAGAAAAACTTGAAACAAATACAACTTTTTTCTGGCTAAAAGGTACTTTATACATATATGCCCATAATGTCTCTAGGATAAAAAGAACTTTGCCCAATTCCTGAAAAGGAATTCTGTTGGGTAGAATTAACAAATCTGGAATCTGGGGACCTACAATGTTTTTGACCAGTGATACCCCTGGACCCGAAACTAAACATTTGATAGCTCCCTGCTTCTGTTTCCTTATCTGAAAAGTAGTAATGAAGTACACTCCTCAGATGAAAGAGTGATTAGACCTTTGTATTGAAGTTCAGTGACAATATATGGTGAAAATCCTGACCATGAGATCCAGTAAAAGACACAAAAGATACTTAGCATTTCAGGCTTTATTTAGTGAATGAGTAAATAAACAAAGAAACAAAAGAGTTTTTCCTAAGAACCTAGATGCAGTGTCTTAGGAACTGGGCCACCTACTGGGGATAGAACGATGAATAAAACATGGCTTTTGTCCTTGAGAAAGTCAGAGGAAGCAGTCCTGTAAACAGGCAAATCGCAATATGGTTTGATAAGTGGTATCTTGTGACTAGATTTGATAAGCAGGTATGTTTAACAAGGAATGCTCAGGAAAAAGGTAAATAGGATTTTGACATCTTCAAAGAGGAGGTTGTAATGGAAAAGACCTCAAAAGGGAGTTATTTTGAAGATTGTGTTGCTAGTCCTTCAACATCAAATATCAGGTGTAGTAAATCTTGGTCCTTTGTTGTGTAAATATAATAATTTAAGAATTTTGCTATTAGATTTTCTTCTAAAATCAAAGAGCTGAAAGCTGAAATGGAAAATGTGGAGAAACTTCATGGAGATAGCATTTTCATTTGCTAAAATTGAGTCTAAAATTCTAATATAAGTATCATTCCAAACCATAAGTAAACTGATGCATACAACCACATGTCACTAAAAGCAATTTCTAATGATACTTTTTCCCCATCCCATTTAAATTGACCTCTCATGTTATCTTCCCCCACCCCCCACCCCAACTCTTTTAATTTCATTATTTGGAAAACTGAGAGCAGGCCATCCACCTTTCTCCCTTCCTCATCTCCTGAACTGTGATTTTTACCTACTTTAGCCCTCTGTCCCCCATATCCAGTTGGGCAAATAGCTTATCCTTTCCATGTAGCCTCCAGCCTCAGGACCATCATGCCTTATTGTACTTAATAAAATCCCACAATGTGATTTCTGCCACTTTTCCTTCTCATCCTTTCAAAAAGATGTTGTTTTTGTTTTCTTCCCTGAACTGCATGGAGATTATGCATCTTCTAAAGATGGAGAGATCTATATGTGATCATATCTTATTAAATGATAATTTGTATCTTAATTTATAAAAATACCAGAAAATGTGCAATGTGACTTTATTTTCTCAGAAATGCTAAAGTTATTTTATCATCATTATTATTGTTCTTCAGTTCCCCTGTTTTCATTCACTTGTGTACTGATGACTCCTCTCTAGTTTGTCCCCATAGCAACACTGGATAATGCTAATGAAACTGCAATATCTTAAGCTCTCCCACAGAGCATCTCTGTTAAAATAGCCACAAAACACTATTTTCTTTCCTTAAAAGAAATCAGTATTTTGGAATATCTCCCATGATCAAGACTTAACTTTCTAAACTGTCTGACCAGCACTGGAATCTCTAACTTAGAGAAGCTTTTTAGGAAGCAATAAACCACATTTGAGACGCCATCTCCTTTCCCACATTCATATTGCATGTGGGCATACAGCCATGGCTCTCAAACTGTGTTTCCTCAGCAGCAGCAGCATCACCTGGGAACTTGTCAGAGATGCTAATTCACATGCCATACCCCAAACCTACCAAGCCGGCAGCTCTAGGAATGGAGCCCGATACTCTGTTGAAACAAGTCTTCCAGGTGATTCAAATGCATGATACCATTTCAGGAACCACTGGTGTACAGGATAGGCAGTACTGTGGTCGGCAACCACATCACATCCAGTTTGTGTGTGTGTCTGGGGTTGTGCTGACATGATTGGAAATTAATGTGCTGTTTGTTCTTTATTTATGCTATGAAATATTAACTGAATAACAATTTGTGTTAAAATATGGCATTACAGTGTCAGATTTGCTAATGAAAAGAAATATTTCCTAATCCTTGTTTATTTGTTATTAACAAGTGTAAGAAAAAGCCAAGTGAAGGTCAGGCGCGGTGGCTCAGGGCTGTAATCACAGCACTTTGGGAGGCCACGGTGAGAGGATTGCTTGAGTCCAGGAGTTCAAGAGCAGCCTGGACAACATAGTGAGACCTCACCTGTACAAAAAATGTTTAAAAATTAGCTGGGTGTGGTGGCATGGGCTTGTAGTCCTAGCTGCTCTAAAGACTGAGGTGGGGAGATTACTTGAGCCCAGGGAAGTTTGAGGCTTCAAAGAGCTGAGTACTCACCACTGTACTCCAGCCTGGATGACAGAGATACATCTTGTCTCAAAAAAAAAAAACAAACAACAAACAAAAAAAACCCAGCAAGTGATTGCCATTTACTCTATAGTAAATGTTATAGTCGTAGGTAATTACTCCAACTATAAAAGCATGTATTTTTTTTTCTGTTTTTGTTTCTTAAATGGAAAGCTAACATATTTCAATTGTGTTGATGCTGACAAGTATTCACCTTTTTGAAAGAAGTCTTTTAAACAGTGCTTTTTCTGTTTGAGGTTAATAATTCTTTTTTTTTTTTTTTTTTTTTTTTTGCTTAAAAACATCAAAAGCATACAGTAAAAAAATGACTTTATCACATAAAGTTTTAAGAGGCAGGTAGGATCCAGAAGTTGAAAATCCAGGCAGAAATTTAAGTCTCAGAGACAGTCTTAAAGATAAATATTAAAAATTACCATTCATCACAAAAGCTGAACCACCTCTATGCTAGGATGTGGGAACAGAGCCTAAACAAGTTGCGTTGTTGGTGGTCTGGCCAGACCTGAAACCCCACCTGTCAGGCTATAATGTAAAGAGCTACACATAGTTCAGAAATCAAGATAAGCAAGAATCCTTTCATCAGTAATCCAAATGTCAGTCCAAGGAATCAGTAGAAACAGAGTAATTCCCATTACCCACTTAATCCTGATGTAATAAGCACCTGACATTTGCCCCTTCCTCTTGAGGATCACACTGCCCTAATTCAGACCCTCACTGTATCTCGCCTGGACTGTTGAAATTGCTTCCTTACTGGAGTCAGATCACTGAATACTAATAACATTCGGTCTTGTGAATATGCTGTCCCTGCCTGCCTTCCTTATGTCCCTTGAAGTGCCCTGCTCTTCCACACTTGACTTGCTCCTCTCATGTACTTGTACTTGCCTCTTAGTCTTGATTCAAATAACTGACATGTTACACTTTGATTGGCAGATTTAGGTGCTCTCCTCACCCTGGATTTTCCCTAGACCTTGCACATACCTTGATTTATAACAAATACCATTTATCATAATTGCTTTTGTTGCTGCCTATTCTTTGAGACTAAAATCTATGTCTTCATCTCTCTAGTCTTCTCCCCTAGCTTGGTGCTTAGCATATTGTAGGTTTTCAATTAATATTTTTTCAATGATTGTATAAGAGATTTCTACATATAATAGTTATGGCAAACATAAATCATGGATTTTCCTAAATAATTTTGATTTGAAATATTTTGTCCTTTTATTTCAACTATCAGTAATTTTGAAATTCAGCTGTTTCTGTGTCCCAAATTTATCTCCTGAATGTCTTATTCATAGAACTAACAAAAATCCTTCAAAGTTACCACCTGCCAGGGACCTAAAAAGAGGAAGACTGTATACTCTTGACAAAGGGTATGTTAGCCGTTTAAGAACATCTCCATCTTGTGTTAGTTTGCTGAGAAAAAAAAAAGAAAGGGAGAACATTTCCAAGGAAGGCCATTAGTTAAGTGTGTTTGGTTGGTTGGTAGTTGGTTTTTGGTTTTGGGTTTTTTTTTTTTTGAGACAGAGTCTCACTCACTCTGTCACCCAGGCTAAAGTACAGTGGCACCATCTTGGCTCACTGCAACGTCTACCTCCCAGGTTCAAGTGAATCTCTTGCCTCAGCCTCCCAAGTAGCTGAGATTACAGAAGTGCACCATCATGCTTAGCTAATTTTTGTATTTTTAGTAGAGTTGGGGTTTCACCATATTGGCCAGGCTGTTCTCAAACACCTGACCTCAGGTGATATGCCCACCTCAGCCTCCCAAAGTGCTAAGATTATAGGCGTAAGCCACTGCGCCAGCCACATTGATAAAGTTTTAAGCTGGGGGATGGGATAGAATGTTTCTGTGCATGTTGTTTTTGTTTTGTTTTGTTTTGTTTTTTGAGATAGACTCTCACTCTGTTGCCCAGGCTGGAGTGCAGTAACACGATCTCAGCTCACTGCAACCTCCACCTTCCATGTTCAAGCGATCCTCCTACCTCAGCCCCCTCTAGTAGCTGGGATTACAGGCACGCGCCACCATGTCCGGCTAATTTTTGTATTTTTAGTAGAGACAGGGTTTCGCCATTATGGCCAGCTGGTCTCAAACTCCTGACCTCAGGTGATCCACCTGCCTTGGCCTCCCAAAGTGCTGCAACAACAGGTGTGAGCCACCGCGCCCAGCCTTCTGTGCATGTTTGAGAGGTTTAGTATAATAATTTTTGTTCAGAATTGTTAGAAATAGACCATATAGAAAATCTGTTTTTTTCTTACTTCTCTTCGCATTTTCATACTTATCCAAAATTCAAAATACTGGGGAAATGTGGCTAGAATTGAGAAATACAAAACAATTCTAGGTTTGTTCCATGGGGAATGGATTATAATGACCTTTAGTTTATTTGGAACATCTCAGAAAACAATATGAAGTTTTGTATAAGGAGTTTACCAGAGTTCTGAAGATTATTATGCTTAAGTAATTATTTTTCAAAGGGATTACATACTTCACTGACTACAAACATATGTATTGATGACCATCGACATAATCAATACAATCAATATTACTTGCTGACGCCACACTAGATATTTCTAAATTGCTCTATACTTTTCGTTTTTGTTTCCATAGTTATTCTTGTTTCTCCTTGCCTGGTGACAATCAAACAAATATTTACCCAGGATTTGCTTTGTGCAGGGCACTGCACTAGGTGGTAAAACAAGAAGAATAAGCAAAGCAGACAGGCTTCCTGCCTTCATCAAACTTAAAAACTGGCAGGAGAAATAGACTTTAGCAGTCTTTCAACTTCTCTCCATATCTTAATGAGTAGTAGAGAGAACTGGGTATAAAATGAATATTTATAGCAGAAGTCAGGCCATGAACTCAGAGTCTACAAGGGACCTGTCAGGTAACAGAAATGAAGGAAGTGGAATAAAAAATAAGATTAGATGATGTCTGAAAACCACAGATATTAGACTTCATTAGTAGATTTTAGGTATTAGTAATATCTGTTATTTGACTTTATTTAATTGTGACCACTTTAAAATTAATACTGCCTTCAGCTTTATGTTAGGGTTAATTGGGAGTGGTAAGGGTCATGGCAGACAAGAACATACCCTCTCTAAGGAAGCAGCCATTTAGATCCAATTGTTGACAAGTGGAAAATCACTCTCAGTTTTATCACAATTTCCAACCAAATTTTTAAATTTTAATTTATATTATTTTATTTCACATTATTTTTTTAGAGTCAGTGTCTTGCCCTGTTGTCCAGGCTGGAATGCAGTGGCCTAGTCACAACTCATAGCAACCCAGAAGTCCTAGGCTCAAGCGATGTTCCTGCCTTAGCCTTCCAAATAGCTAGGACTCCAGGACACACCACCAGGCCTGTCTTACATTTTTCTTCTTTGTAGGGATAGGGTCTTGCTGTGTTGCCCATGCCGGCAAATTTTTTAAGCCAGAATATGAAATTTTTTTTTATGTCTACTCTTTTCATTTAAATGATGGTAACTAACTGAAATTAGAAGACTTTGTGTAGCAAATAAAATACATCAGTGAGGTAAATTTGGCATCAGAGTTGCCAGTTTGTAGGTTCTGAGAGAGTGAGCCTCTGTGAAGTAAGTGCATGAATTTCAGCATCTAATTTGAATACACAGAAGCCTTTTTTTTTTTTGCTTTCTTCCTAGTTAGGATTACTAGATTAAGCAAATGATAATAAGGGATGATGTCAACTTATATTTGAATTTCAAATAAACACTTCTTTTTTTTTAGTACACACCTTTTGTGTCTTAACTACTTGTACTATAGTACATAGTACAAGGATATACTTGTACTATGCAAAGCCATGCAGTATTTAGACGTACTTATGCAAAAAAAAGTATTCTTTGGTTATTTAAAATTTAAATATAATTAGGCATACTGTATTCTATCTGGCACCTTTGTTTCTAGCACTGTGCTACTATTATAAAATTGAGTTCTCCAAATAAGTGGCCTGTGGCTAAATGAAATGTTTAATCATTTTTTCCTGTGTATTAACGTTAATAATTTTAAGTAATTAAAAATTTACTTTTTTGTTAGGTGATTGCTGTTTGTCAAGATGGGCAAACCTGCAAACAGGAAGTTTAAAATTATCTATGGGGAAAATTTCTTATTTAGCGTTTATATATAAATATCTAAATTGTTTTTACCATGCTTTATTATTTTGGCACTGAAAGAATTCTTTCTGTGGTACAAATGAACATTTTTGTCTACCTATGTACCCTCATGCTACCATTGCCTTTGTGGCATTAAAAATATATACATACATATCCTTATAAATGTCCCTCTTTCCATGTTAGCAAACTGATTTTGGTTTTAATCTTTGAAAAGCAAAATTATTAGTACTTTGCTGCAAATAGTATTCTCCCTGATGCCCATGTCACTTTGCAATTGTTTTTGTACTTTTTGAAGATCTCTTTTTCTTCCCTTACTGATATTAACCATCTGTATTAATGAGATAGTAAACCAGGCTTGTTGCTAATGAATTGATTCATTCAGTGCTGGATTTAATTAGAAAGATATTTAACATGGCAGCAGATGTTCTGATTTTATTTCATTATCCCCAAATATAATAAAATAAAATACAATGAATTTTTATATTTTTGCATAAATTAAACTTAGTCAAGATTTATTACTCTGTTATCTATTATAAAAGCCTGATAGAGGTTTTGTTACCAGTATATTCCAAATATTAGAAGAAAAGTCAGTTTTGTCTTTAAAACACTCACCTAACTCTAATTAGCATAAGAATAAAATCTAGGAATAAAAATTATTTGGTACTGAAGACTGCCGTGACCCCCAAATCTATAGAAAAGAACCTAAGTACATCCCAGAGATTTCTTTTTATTACTTTAATAAAGGATGCATTATCTAAATTAACCACTAAACAGTTTACTTAAGAACTCTTAATTTCAGAGACGCGTCCAGTGACTTTGTTTTATTAACTGTTTGCTTTTCGTTGTTTTTTGTTTGCAGTGTCTAAAGGACTTTTACTTAAAAAAAAAAAAAAAAGAATGAAAGAGAAAGTCAGCTTTAGGAGAGATTTTTAATTTTCAAGGCTTTATTAGAGAAATTAGGATGGAAAATTATAAACGAGTTAATTAATGCATGCAGAAAAGTAACAGCTCATACAAACTGAGCAGTCCTTATTTTGGACTTTCAGCCTCTAGCATGCTCTTTCTAGAAAGGAATAAAAGGATTTTTTGCAGTGTCCCGGGTACCAAATTAGTAGATACGTGAATTAAGCAATCTCTGACATACAAATACATTAGGAGAAAAAACCTGTTAAAAAATTTAAAGTAGGTAAGTTCATCTATCAGGTAAATATCCTAACATATGAGTATAAAAGCTATAGGCAGCGCAGTGGCTCACACCTGTTATCTCAGCACTTTGGGAGGCCGATGCAGGTGGATTGCTTGAGTCCAGGAGTTCGAGACCAGCCTGGGCAACATGGAGCAAAACCTTATCTCTTCTAAAAATACAGAAATTAGCTGGCATGGTGGCATGCACCTGTGGTCCCAGCTACTCAGGAGGCTGAGATAGGAGAATCTCCTCAGCCTAGGAATTTGAGGCTGCAGTGAGCTGTGATCACAACACTGCACTCCTGTCACATATTTTTTAAAAATATCAGAGTGTAAATACAGTTTTCTATATTTTTTCATTTAACAGTATGTTCTGAGTATTTTCCCATACTACTCAATCTCTCAAAACACATTTTAATGACTTGCTTAATTTCTGTAATTCATTTAATTATTATTGGGTATTGAGTCATTTCTAATTTTTCCTAGCATTGTATAACATCAACATATAATTCTTGAATAAACCCCAAAGTCTTGCTTTCATAAAGTGTCATTTCTAGGAAGGGATAAGCCTTAATTACTAGTTAAACTTGAATTTTCAAATTCCATTTCAGAGTGTAAGGAACATATTAGTTTCCTAAAACTAGGACAAAATGGGAATGAAATCAGGAGTGGGAGATGGACTAGGCAGAGAACACAGGTGATAGAAATAGTTGTGCCTACTCTAGTGTCTCTGCCACCTTTTCTGACTTTCAAGATGAATAAAGAATAGATTGTGTTTTTCATGTGAGGTTCACTTCTTTCAAATTTACAGTAGTTTTCTTTTAGTCTTAACAGTTCTTTCAAGATTTGATTGATTTGTTAGTGTCATTCAAAGCCAGTCACAGAAGTGTATGTGAGAAAGAAAGATCAGAAGTCATGACAATATGTCACCTAACCCTTAATTAGTTTCTATTAGATCTTGCTTCAAGTGGTTCTGTTTATGAGTTTGCTTAGACATCTTGGGAAGATCCTAGCCACCATAAAAACTTCAGCCACTGGTCACTTTGTATATTCTATAGATCTCTATCATTCTCTGCATTAGATTCTTTTAATTCCTTACTTGGCTTCCCTTGTTCTGTAGGTTATCTGGTGCCATCATCTTCAACCAGGTGCATATGTGATGGGAATGAAGTCAGTAATAATGTACATACTTGAAGACTATCTCTCCTTTTAGCTTTTCTAAAGTCTGTTTTACCTAGCAGGCGACAATTTGGTTTTCAGCTTATTTATTTCAGAAATAAATTTGCTACATCCCATAAATGCAATGGATGGCATTCCATATGCCTAGCTATATCTACTTTCTGGTTATGTTTTTGTTTTTCAGATTAAGAAAAGTGATTATTTCATTTGAGCCTATTTTGACAATCATTTCTTGCTTTTTCTGGGAGGAAAGAATGATAACTCTGGAATTGATGATGGAAAAAATACTCATTTTTTAGTGTTAACTTCTCCCCTAATTTATTTTCATGCTTCTTGCCTAAATATTACCACATAACATTTCACCCCAAATTCTTTAATTTTTTCAACCTTTATGATTCGTTTAGGAGTGTATCTGTTTTTATTAATTTATTCATAATCTTCTCTCCATTAAAAGACACCATTGCTCATTTGCTTAATCCTCTTGAATATCAAAGCCTCTAGTCAAAGGTCTTATATTATTTAGCTCGCTTTCACTTGAATATTCTATAATATAAAACTTCTTTAAAAAGCAAGGTGACCTGAACCACCGTTTGTTCCAAATAAAGTCCATTACTTGGTTTTTAAGTAACATCTTTTGACTTACACTAAGGCATTAAACATTTCAGAATGGTTTAGTTTTTAAAGCAGTATGCTAAAGGTTTCTAGTATGATCCTCTACTAAACATTTATTCTGTTCACTGTCTTGTAGCTTATGAGTATCTAGGGTGTATTCATTTTCTACAGAAATTAGTGTTCCCTAACTTACTACTTTCTATTTCTCTACGATGAATTCTTTACTTTACTCTCAGCCAGCCTGCATTTAATAGCTCTCCTCTTTCCTAGAATCTGCCCTTCTAGTTTTGCATCCTCAATAGATTTCGTCTTTGTTCATGTCCTGTTTTTCAAATTACTGAGACATTTTAAAAAGTAATAGAAAAAAAAAGATTATTGAGCCACGTGTACAGACCGCTTGCCCAGATTAATGGTTCTTAAAATGGCCAAGCTGCTAGCCAGGAATTTTCAGCTTTATATTAAATCTCAGCATGAAAGCCAAAGAGAGAGCACTGTATGGGATATTGTCATTGCAAAGAGAACCTGGTACTCTAAGTTCCTATACCAAATAGCATTTTTAGATTCAATTTTTATAGGGATTATTTGTCTATTTGCTATAGTTATGTTTTTTTTTTAAACTGCATGACTTACATGATTTATTTTCTGTATTGATATATTAAAGGCTAACAAGTTAAATATGTAAATAAAGGTAATTTATGACAAAACATTTATTTTGTAGGATTGCCTCTCAGGGTATTTTATAAACAATATAGAGGGCTATATATTTTTAAGAAAAATATTTTGTCTTATTAGTATAAAAATATGCTGTTTTTCCTATTTAGAAACTCTTCAAAGCTTAGCACTTAAGAAATTATATTTTAAATTTGTTCCAATTAGAAATATGGATACTTTTGGTTATAAAAGTTGATAAATAATACTGCCTAACTTCATAGTGACTTAGACATTCACAGTGTCCATAAAAAAAATAATTCAGAGCAGCAATAAAATACATACTGTATTTCATTTAACAACATTACTATTGTCAAGAGGAGGAGGGGAAAACCGAGGTTTCTCCATAATCTTAATGTTAAGATATTTGCTCAGGGAGTGTATTATGAGCTATAATTAGCTTGGGCTCTGGAGTCAGACTTTATGGATTCCAGTCCTCTTCATTTCTTACTGGCTGTGTAACCCTGTGTGTAACCTTTTTGTCAAGGAAAAGGCCACTACTCAATATGTGAAACAGAAAGCTGGATTTACTGTTGAACAGTGGAAATGTGTACTTATAAGGCACAGTCTTTCTGAATAAAGCAGACTGCTGATCTTATTGAGGGTTTTGAGAATAGTAGAGGTTAGGGACTGGCTGACTGTCAAAAGCAGGAGTGTGTGGGGATTGGGGCCCATTAGCTATGGCAGTATAGTCATTAAATGAAGCTGTTGTCAATGATTCAGAAATGTGGTAATGGAATTGAGTTGTCACTGACCCACTGGGATGAGTTTAAAACTGTTTTACCATTCTTACTACTTAGCAATAACAAAACTGCCTTCCTCACAGGACATTTCTGATAATTAACTCAGAGACTACATGTAAACTTCCTAGCATAATGCCTAATAGAAACAGGCCATCTTCTTTATCAATCTGACCTTAAAGTGAGTAAAGCCCCTCAATTATGAAAGTCCCAGCTTTTGGAGCTCCAGATCATCACACTGGGCAGCGTGACCTCTCAAATTTGTCTCACTCCTCAGAGTTACACAGTACATGCTGTTCATTTGCATTTGTTTGTGTAGTTAATACACAACTCTGCAATGTTGGCATTTTTGGCAGTATTTGTCTCAGTTGTAAGTAGATAATCATTTGCTTTCTATGCCAGTGGGCTTCTTGTGGGTTTGGTTTTGTTAAGCTTTTATGAGCATCACATATCTCTGTGAGAACCTGTGAAAGCTGTGAACACTATCTCCTGAGGAATGGATGTATACATATATACATTTTTGTGGCCAGTTTCTTTGGTTCTCAGGCTTCATGAAAGTTCAGACCCTGCTCTTCAGAGCCACCTCTGTTCAAAAGGATAAATTCTCTGTCAGAATCTTCACCTCTGGAAACATAGGTTTCAGTTGTAAAACATTGAGCAATATAAATGAAAACAGTGACTTAGAAAACATAAAATGAATCTTGGAATTTCAGACAAAGGTTGAAATTGACAAGGAGGGTGCCAGCCCCTGGGAGCCACAGTGACCTTTTCTAGGCAAAAGTGTAGGCCAGGGCAGGGGTTTTGAATATTAGTGTGCATAAGCCGGTGAATTAGATACATTGCCAATCCATTGGTTTATGTACGCTAACATTCAAAACCCATTGCCCTGGCTTACACTTTGCATAGAATGCAACTCCTAAATGCTAATACCCAAACTTTCTTTAGCCACAACATAATATATAAGTAAACCACATTAAAATGTACATACTCTTTGACCTAAAAATTATACTTCTGCACCTTGGGATTCTGCTGTGGGCTCTACCCCTAGAATTTAATTAGGTCTTGCCCTGAATAATTCTGGTCCTAACCACTCTTTGGGAAAACCACTCTTTAAAGTACAAAAAATACTTTATAAAGTCCAAACGTTGTTATGACATAGCAAGTTACCCCTGACCAGTTTTTCCCTCTAATCACATTTTTGACATCTGTCTCTCTTGCACCTTTCAAATCCTGTGAAATAATTTAAGCATTTTTCAAGATGTTGTCTCAGGTCACTACACCACTGGTTCTTAAACTGCATCAAACTCACCTGGTCAGCTTTTTAAATTGTAGATTTCTGGGCTCCACCCAAGGGTTTCTGATTCACTAGGTCCAGGGCTAGGGCCCAGTAATTTGCATATCTAATGAGATTCCTGTGATGCTGGTGTTCTGGTTAGAAATCCTCACTTTGAGAACTACCACTGGAGGCCTTCATACATCATTGGCCCTACAAACCCATTTACCACTGGTCACAAACACTAGATTACTTATTTATACCAGCTACTCAAACTCAGGAATTTAACTTGTGTTATGGAATTATTTATAATCACTGTAGGTTACTTTAAGAGGAAAACTGCCCTTTGTTAGTGTCTAATAATCAATAAAATTACTGCAAAAATGTCTCTCAGCTTTAGAGGATGGGACAAGGGAAGAAAGGAAGTTTTAAACAAATTATTCCATAAATTAAAAAAAAAAAAAAAAAGACCTTAGTAAAACACAGATTGTTTCCTCTCAGCCCTAACCTGCCTGTTTGCTGAAAGAAGATTTTGAAAAGAGACTGCATTGCTACCCAGGAATAGGTTATACTTGTCATAAAGCTCTGCTCAGGATGTTCTGCCCTAGAAGGAAAAAAGGAGCTCTTGAGGCTGGAGAGATTGTTGACCATGCTTTCTGACTCTCTTTGTATCAGAGTGAAAGAATGAAATTATGTTTATGTTCAAAGTCAACCTTTAAGATATCTAATCTCTTCTACTAATGGTACCTCCTAAATGTTAAGGCCCAAACTTTCTTTGGCCACAACATAACATATAAGTAATCCACATTAAAATGTCCGTACTCTTTGACCTAGAAATTCTACTTCTAATAATTTATCTCAAGAAAATTATCATAAAAAAATGACAAGAAATTAGGTCCAGGTGTTTTCACTGCATCTTTATTTATGGTAACAAGAAATGTATGCAACCTAAGCAAGCATCTAACAAGGAGAATCTGTTAAACAAATTGTGTTATGTTTCAATGTTAGAGTACTGTGGTTCTTGTAAGTAATTTTATAGAAGGATATTCAATGGTGTGGAAAGTTATATGTGGCATATTAAATGGGAAAAAAAAACATGTATCCAGAAAGTATTTTTTGGAATTTTAATAAAAATATATGTTGAAATATACAGCTATACCTCAGAAATATTAAGGGTTTGGAGAGAGATCCAAAATGGCCAATTAGCAGCAGCTCAGGATTGTAGCTCCCAGTGAAAGTGCAAAGAGCAAGTGGACACTGCAATTTCAGACGGATTTTTGTTGCCCACAGACTGGGAGATTCCCAGTGGAGGAGCCACAC
>CAUYQU010102987.1:2500-23929 GCA_963574635.1 Cheracebus regulus | reverse complement strand
GTTATTTTCATATATCCTTTGATTGCAGTTCCGGCTTTCCCATAGCTCGACTGCCTCCAACGGGAAACTGTGTCCGGGCTCAAGCTCACCATATGGCGAGACCCAATTCCGAGGGGTCTCACTTGGGAACGAACCCCACATTGGGATGCTGAGGTGGCCCGATCACCTGAGGTCAGGAGTTTAAGACCAGCCTGACCAACTTGGAGAAACCCGTCGCTACCAAAAATACAAAAAATTAGCCGGCCGTGGTGGCACATGCCTGTAATCCCAGCTTCTTGAGAGGTTGAGGCAGGAGAATCACTTGAACCCTGCAGGCGGAGGTTGCAGTGAGCCAAGATCACACCATTTGCACTCCAGCCTGGGAGGCAAAAGCAAAATTTCGTCTCAAAAAAAAGCAGCAGCAGCAAGATGAGGCTGGGGCCCAGTGGCTCACGCCTGTAATCCCAGCACTTTGGGAGGCTGAGGCAGGCGTATCACCTGAGATCAGGAGTTCAAGATCAGCCTGGCCAATATGGTGAACCCTATCTCTACTAAAAATACAAAAATTTAGCCAGGCATGGTGACAGGCGCCTGTAATCCCAGCTACTTGGGAGGCTGAGGAAAGAGAATTGCTTGTACCTGGGAGGCAGAGGTTGCAGTAAGCCGAGATTGTGCCATTATACTCCAGCCTGGGCAAGAAGAGCAAAACTCCATCTCAAAAAGAAAAAAAAAATAAGAGGCAAGGTGATGGATAGTAGTGATGAACACTGCGGGGGAAGGGGCTAGCCTCTCACATGATGGTTCCTCTCCCACTCCAATCTCTCATGTCGAGTAGTACAAACACAGGGCTACCCTCAGCTTTTGAAGCCCAAAGGACTGACTAGAGCCTCGGGGTGAAGGCTAGGTCAGGATTTGAATCCAGATCATATGAGAGTCAACACATTTTACCACCACCCAAAGAGAGTAGGATCTGCTATGCAAATAACAAAGCTTAGCCTTCAGGTATCCTTTCTTTCACAAGCTCCCTGCAAGGCTCTGGGAAGGGCCTTAGCAAAGCCGTCATTATAAAACTCGCAAAAGTAAGATTTGAATGGCAACGGTTAAGAGCCTTGTTTCTTTTCACTCAGCTGTTCTTTCTAGTACCTTCTTACTGAGCATTTTGGGATCTGGCTAAAAGGGAGTTGGGATGCAATCATTTTGGGTTATATTTATGTGATTTAAGGTCACTTTTATGGGGCTAGAAATAGTTTTCAAGAATACCCCTATTACCCACTGTAGTGACTCATCTGGCATTATGACCCAAAGTTGTAGGGCCAGAGGTCACATTTTGATGTAAACTTGCCCTACAGCATCGGGAACTAGAAGAATGTAAATCATGGAGGAGAAACAAGGTTGGAAACGTATGGCACCAGAAGTTAGTCTGTAATTCTTCACACGCCTAATTTTTGTTTTTCTCCTCCTGTCTCCTCCCCTAAAACTTTTTTCTTTTGAGATGGAGTCTCACTCTGTTGCCCAGGCTGGAGTGCAGTGGCGTGACCTGGGCTCATTGCAACCTCTGCCTCCCTGGTTCAAGTGATTCACCTGCCTCGGCCTCCTGAGTAGCTGGGATTACAGGTGCCCATGACCACACGTGGCTGATTTTTGTATTTTTAATAGAGACGGAGTTTCCCCACGTTGGCCAAGCTGGTCTCCAAATCCTCATTTGGAGGATCCACCTGCTTTGGCCTCCCAAAGAGCTGGGATTACAGGTGTGAGCCACCATGCCCGACCTATTTATTTATTTATTTTGAGACGGAGTGTTGCTCTGTTGGCCAGGCTGTAGAGCAGTGGTGCGATCTTGGCTCCCTGCAGCTTCTGCCTCCCACATTCTGGCAATTCTCCCATCTCAGCCTCCTGGGTAGCTGGGATTACAGGCACATGCCACTGTGCCTGGCTAATTTTTGTGTTTTTAGTAGAGACAGGGTTTCAGCATGTTGGCCAGGCTGTTCTCAAACTCCTGACCTCAGGTGGTCCGCCTGCCTCGGCCTCTCAAAGTGCTGGGATTACGACCGTGAGCCAGCATGCCCGGCCACATGTAAAATTTTAAATGGAAGAGTCAATTATCACTAACAGCTGATATGGTAGCAAGACTCCAAGAAAGACTCCAATGCTCTCCGGCTCCTGTTATCATGCCCTTGCTTAGTACCCTCCCACATTATGCCAGTGTTAATCTATGTCATCAATAGAATACAGAAGAAATGTTGGTATGTAATTTCCAAGCCTGTGTCATAAAAGGCATTGCAGCTTACAATGTCTGTCTTCGTATCTTTCTCGTCATTCACTCTGAAGGAAGCCTGTTGCCTATATATTGAGCAGCCTTATGGGGAAGCCCACAGGGTGAGAAACTGAGGTCTCGTCTTCTGTTAACAGCTATATGAGTTGACTTGGAAGTGTATCCTCCAGACCTAGTCAAGCCTTCAGATGACTGCAGTCCCAGCCAACTTGATTGCAAACTCATGAGAGACTCTAAGCCAGAACCACCCAGCCAAACTGCTTCTGAATTCCTGACCCACAAACACATGAAATAACAAATGTTTGTCGGTTTAAGCCACTACATTCTGGGGTGATTCGTTATATAGCAATAAATAATAGATTTAGAAAAATGGTAGCTCTTGCCTGGTCAAAAGGGTATTAAATAATTCAATAAAGTCTTAGTGCTTATATGTATGTAGGAAACTTGATAGAAGCTGTACCAAATTTGACAACAATTGTATATACATATATATATTTTTTTGACTGAGTCTCACTCTGTCACCCAGGCTGAAGTGCAGTGGCGCAATCTCGGCTCACTGTAATCTCTGCCTCCCGAGTTCAAGCGATTCTCCTGCCTCAGCCTTCCAAGTATCTGAGATTACAGGCATGTGCCATGACATCTGGCTAATTTTTGTATTTTTAGTAAACACAGGGTTTTGCCATGTTGGCCAAGCTGGTTTTGAACTCCTGACCTCAGGTGATCCACCCACCGTGACCTCCCAAAGTGCTGGGATTACAGGCATGAACCACTGTGCCCAGCCTCTTTTCATTCTCTTTATAGAAGATATTACAAAATTGTTGTCACATGAAGAGGCCATCAAACAGTATGCAGCCACATATGGAGAAAAAACTATTGTAGAGGATTATAGTGATATGTAAATTTATTTATTTATTTGAGATGGAGTCTCACACTGTCGGCTGGGCTGGAGTGCAATGGCGTGCTCTCAGTTCACTGCAACCACCGACACCTGTGTTCAAGTGATTCTCCTGCCTCAGTCTCCCAAGTAGTTGGCATTATAGACACCCACTACCACGTTCAGCTAGTTTTTTTGTATTTTTAGTAGAGTCGGGGTTTTACTATGTTGGCCAGGCTGGTCTCAAACTCCTGACCTTGTGATCCGCCTACCTCGGCCTCCCAAAGTGCTGGGATTACAGGCATGAGCCATCACACTCGGCTTATTTATTTTTTGAGACAGGGTCTTGCTCTGTTGCCCAGGCTGGAGTGCAGTGGTGTGGTCTCGGCTCATTGCAACCTCCGCCTCCAGGGTTCAAGAGATTCTCCTGCCTCAGCCTCTCAATTAGCTGGGACTACAGGCGCAAGCCACCATGCCCAGTAAATTTTTGTATTTTTAGTAGAGATGGGGTTTCATCAGGTTGGCCAGCGTGGTCTCGAGCTCTTGACCTTGCGATCTGCCTGCCTCGGCCTCCCAAAGTGCTGGGATTGCAGGAGTGAGTCACCACGCCCGGCCACATGTATTACTTTTATAACCAGGGGGAAAATGTAAAAACATCCAAAAGGGAAAGTGCAGGATAATGTTAATAATGGAGCAGGGAGGAGACTGCTGATTGTGACCTCCAAGCAACCCTCCGGAATTTTGTCATGGGCATGAATTACTTTTCCAATACACAAATTTGCTTCAAGAAATCAAAGAAACGCCCCTAAAACCCAATTTCACTTCTTCAAGTAAAAAACTAACAAATCCTTCTACCTTGCATGCTTAGGAAAAGTAGCGTATTTCTTAATTAAACGTATACATGGTTTGAGAGATTTACTCATTAACCAAACGCTTTGGTAAGAATAAACTGGGCGCTTACTGAATGGTAGACTCAGCTCCTGCGGCCCTCCCGCTTATTACCTCATTCGATTTAAAAACAAAAACAAAACATTGTGAAAGCCGGCTTCTAGGCATTCCCTGGAGGGGGAGGGACTCCCCTACCCTGCGCCTCCCCTCTCACGTGACGCTGTGACCCGGAGCAGCCATCTTAGGCATGGCCTCATAGAGGAACTACATCTCCCAGAACCCTCGCGCCCTGCGTCGTGCTGGCACTTTTACCGGCCGGGCCTTAGAGCGGAGCCTGTAGCCGGGCGCCATCTTTGACGCTGGCAGTCTTGGTTTTCTGCTGGTGCTGTTGCTGCGGGGAGGACGACGGACGGCAGCGGCCAAGCAAGAAGAAAGACGTGGCAGCAAGCAGGAGTCGGGGATAGTGTCATCGGTTCGGTAAAGTTTCTGTTCTCTGGTAACTAGACCCGTTTTTTGATTCCCGGGTGGCTTGGGGCCGGGGAGGTGGGGGAGAGGGCGAGGGGAGTGGCAGCGGCCTCCCCTCGCCCCTCGGTCGAGGCCTATCCCGGGAGTCAGAGCGGATCCTTCAGCCTCGCCGTAACAACCCTTCCCCCCACCTCCCGGCCCCGGCCCTCGCCGGGGCGGGCTGGAAGCCCCAGTCTCCCGCTCACTTTTCCGATCCTCCCCACCTCCACCCCCCCCTTCTCCCCACCCCCACGGCGCTTGCTCCTTTCCCAGCCAACCTTCCTCCCCTCCCCCACATCCGGTTTTGCTAATCTCGGGGAGGCCGGAGTAGCCCCCGAAAGCCGACTGTTCCCCCAATCCCGGAGAGAGGACTGACACTAGATTGCTTTCTTCCGGGCAACAGTTTCTCTGGTTTAGCAGACCCTCACTGCCTAAATCAGACTGAGTGCCGGGCGCTGAATTTACCAACTCTCATTCCTCTCCAGGGTCCCACTACTTTGGAGCTTGTCTCAAACTCCACATACAGAAAGCCACCGACCTTATTCCGGTATCCTACACCCATTCCCCACCCTCATTACACTCCCACCCCCGGCCCTCAGCGTCGGAGTCAAGAGCAACAGGGACACTTCCGTTCTCCTTGTAGGACTGGTGAAACCGTATTGAAGAACACCCCCTAAACTCCCATAATCGGTGCGGATTCCTATGGGGAAGGCCTATATTGTTGACATCTTCCAGGCCTTGGTTCTGGACCTTGAGAAGGAGGCTGTGGAAGTAGAGATAGCGATGCTTTTTAGGGTAAATGTATGTAGGTATTGGGGGAAGGGGGGGGATCAATCGAAAAGAAATGGAAGTGGTTTAAAGTTCATATTTCACTTTTTGCTGTCCGTATAGCGTCCAACTTGTGAGTTACTTACAGGCTGTAAAAGCTTCTCCAGTCTAAAAATATCTGAAAACGAAACTTGGATTAACTCTTGATACAAACAGTACTTTGAAAATGCAGCATTTAATCTTGTTTTAAAATTTTATTCTCAAAGCATTTTTTTCCAGCCACTCATATTTTAAGACATTGTATTACCTTTAGTTAGAACTGAAAGGGCTCAACTAGCATTTGCTGTGACCAGTATGTGGAGTCTGTGGCTTTTTCCAGAATTGACTTTGTGGGTTGTATTGGCAAATCACAGTCTTAAATGATGAATGTTGAATGGTGCACTATGTTTTTGTTTAAATGAAATTTCCTGAAAATAGTTAATTTCAGAATTCAGGGAAATTGATGTCGCTATTATGAGGCATCATAAAAATATATATTTTAAAAGTTGAAGGCATTTCAAGCAGATACAATTTTTGATGAAGCAGAAAGAACATGGATCTGAGATTTGGAAGACCTGACTTCTAGCTGCTACTAACCAACTCTGTGACTCTGGGAAAAGGGGACTCAGTTCACTTCTGTAACATGAGGACACTGGACTATTTGAATTCAGAACTTAGAAAATTGGAAGGGACTTTAAAGCCCTCTAAGAAAGAGTTTGGGAATGTTCTCCATTGCTGTCACTTTTGCTCCAAAAATAACCTGGCTTGGAAGTTATTGGTCCAATGGGAATTTGATTCCCCATAGAAATTGGAGAAAAGGTAATGCAAGTAGAGAAGAACAGCTGTGTTTCTGCTTGAGTAATAAATCCACTAACAGATTCTGGTACAAATTGTGGAGACATAAAGAGAATGAGTGTATGTACTTTAAGTGTACCGGTTTCCTCACTCTCTCCTGGCAGAAGATGCAGCACTTTTAGTGGTTCTGGGATTCTGGGATGTGTTCCTATTAATTCTAATACAGATGAAGATGTGGTAGAGGAAAAGATGGTAGCAGAAGGAGTGAATAAAGAGGCAAAACAGCCTGCTAAAAAGAAAAGAAAGAAGGGTTTGCGAATTAAGGGGAAAAGGCGTCGGAAAAAACTGATTCTTGCCAAAAAGTTTAGTAAGGATTTGGGATCTGGGAGGCCTGTTGCAGATGCCCCAGCTTTGTTAGCTTCCAATGATTCTGAGCAGGATGAAGAAAGTCTTTTTGAGAGCAATATAGAAAAACAGATCTATCTACCTAGTACTAGAGCCAAGACCTCCATTGTGTGGCACTTCTTTCATGTTGACCCCCAGTACACCTGGCGTGCTATTTGTAACCTCTGTGAGAAAAGTGTCAGCAGGGGTAAACCAGGTAGTCATCTTGGTACATCTACTCTTCAGCGACATCTGCAAGCAAGGCATTCACCTCATTGGACCAGGGCCAACAAGTTTGGAGTCACTAGTGGAGAGGAGGACTTTACCTTGGATGTGTCTTTATCCCCCTCTTCTGGAAGCAATGGAAGCTTTGAATATATTCCTACTGATCCATTAGATGATAATAGAATGGGTAAGAAACGTGATAAGTCAGCATCTGATGCCCTAAGGGCAGAAAGAGGGAGATTTCTCATCAAAAGTAACATTGTCAAGCATGCTTTAATTCCTGGAACTAGAGCCAAGACATCTGCAGTTTGGAATTTTTTTTATACTGATCCTCAGCACATCTCAAGAGCTGTGTGTAATATATGTAAAAGAAGTGTGAGCCGGGGTAGGCCAGGGTCCCACCTAGGGACTTCAACACTTCAACGACACCTGCAAGCCACACATCCTATCCATTGGGCTGTTGCCAACAAAGACAGTGGTGCTGTTGCAGATGGACTAGATGAAGCTGAGACTGAGAGAAGTGATCTCTTGAGTGATACCTTGCATGGAGAAAAGTCTACAGGCAGCCAAGATTTAACAGCTGAGGACCTTAGTGACTCTGATTCAGATGAACCTCCTTTATTAGAGGTTGAAAATAGATCTGAAAGTCCTATTTCTGTTGCAGAGCAAGGCACTCTGATGCATGCGCAGGAGAGAGAAACAACATGTTGTGGAAATCCAGTCTCAAGTCAAATAAGTCAGGCAATTATCCAAATGATTGTGGAGGATATGCATCCTTACAACTACTTCTCAACCCCAGCCTTTCAGAGGTTCATGCAGATTGTGGCCCCTGATTATAGGTTGCCATCAGAGACTTACTTTTTCACTAAGGCTGTCCCTCAGTTATATGATTGTGTCAGAGAAAAAATTTTCTTAACTTTAGAGAATGTTCAAAGCCAAAAGATCCACCTGACTGTTGACATATGGACCCATGACCCATCCACTGACTATTTTATTGTGACTGTACACTGGGTCTCTTTGGAAACTTCCTCTTTTCTCAATAATGGTAGGATCCCCAGTTTTAGAAAGTGGGCAGTGCTTTGTGTTACAGGTTTGGCTAAAGACTGTTTGATAACCAATATTTTACAAGAATTAAATGACCAGATTGGTCTGTGGCTTTCTCCAAATTTCCTTATCCCCAGCTTCATTGTTTCTGACAATTCCTCTAATGTGGTACATGCAATCAAAGATGGTGGTTTTACCCATGTGCCATGCTTCCTGCATTGTTTAAATGTGGTCATTCAGGACTTTTTTTGTGAGCACAAAAGCATTGAGAATATGTTAGTGGCTGCTAGGAAAACCTGTCATCATTTTAGTCATTCGGTCAAGGCCCGTCAGATACTGCAAGAGTTTCAAAATGATCACCAACTTCCCTGGAAGAATTTGAAGCAGGATGAAACTGGCCATTGGATTTCTACCTTTTATATGTTAAAATGGCTCTTGGAGCATTGCTATTCAGTTCACCATAGTCTTGGTAGAGCCAGTGGAGTTGTACTCACCTCCCTTCAGTGGACTCTAATGACATATGTTTGTGATATTCTTAAGCCATTTGAGGAGGCTACCCAGAAAGTGAGTGTGAAGACCGCAGGATTGAATCAGGTGCTACCCCTAATCCATCATCTTCTCCTTTCCTTGCAGAAACTCAGAGAAGATTTTCAAGTCAGAGGCATTACTCAGGCTCTCAATCTGGTGGATAGTTTATCTCTGAAACTTGAAACGGATACCCTACTAAGTGCCATGCTTAAGTCCAAGCCCTGTATCTTGGCTACTTTGTTAGATCCTTGCTTTAAAAACAGTTTGGAAGACTTTTTTCCTCAAGGTGCTGATTTAGAAACTTATAAGCAGATCCTTGCAGAAGAGGTTTGTAATTATATGGAGTCTTCACCAGAGATCTGCCAGATTCCAACTTCAGAAGCTTCTTGTCCCTCAGTTACAGTAGGAGCTGATTCATTTACCTCATCTCTAAAAGAAGGCACCTCCAATTCAGGTTCTGTTGATAGCTCAGCTGTAGACAGTGTTGCCCTTGGAAGCAAAAGCTTCATGTTCCCTTCTGCTATAGCAGTTGTGGATGAGTACTTCAAAGAGAAGTATTCAGAGCTCTCAGAAGGTGATGACCCTTTAATTTACTGGCAGAGGAAGATAAGCATATGGCCGGCTTTGACCCAGGTTGCCATCCAGTATCTAAGTTGCCCCATGTGTAGTTGGCAATCTGAATGTATCTTTACCAAAAATAGCCACTTTCATCCAAAACAGATCATGAGTCTGGACTTTGACAATATAGAACAACTGATGTTTCTGAAAATGAACTTGAAAAATGTTAACTACGATTATTCTACATTGGTTCTGAGCTGGGATCCTGAGAATGAAGTTGTTCGAAGCAATGAAAAAGAAATACTACCTTAATTTCTTTTTCTCCATTTAAAATGGGCAACTTTTTGCTGTGTTACTATATCTTAATAGCTATAGTTGTTAAATATAATCATTACTCTTTATAAACAAACACATCTGGGGAAACATGAAATCACAAAAGGGCTGAAAATTCCTCAGAGGCAATATAATTTTGATAAAGTGAAGATTAAAGATTTCATAGCTATAACTCAATGTAGCTAGCACTTGAAAATTTTGCTTATACCAATGAAAGAGAAAAGATTTTTTAATTTAAGAAAATATAGTGCAGCATTGAAAGGCCTTAGCCTTTCTGCCTGGTAGATTGAACTAGTAATTGGTTTTAAGTAAAATTTCCCCCACCTTAGGAAATTGTATTGCTCTGAAATCAATGAAAGGAGAAAAAAAGTACACTAAGCTGGCATTCCTCCTGCCCCTGTTTTTCTGTTTCTTTAAAAACCCAGTTGCTTAATTACAACTTGGCAAAAAGAAAACCCATGAAATTGTTTTATATTTGGAAATTTCTAATTGCTCCTCATACTGGTCAGCTTTATAATTTCAAATTGTTGAGTGTGATAGTGTTACCCTTTATATTTAGAACTGGATCTTATATAAAAGGGAAATATTAGAAAACAATTAGGAAAATATACTTTTAGTCTTTGAAATGCCTGTTTTAAACCTTTATAAAATAATATAAAAATAACAGATTGTGTAGGTACTTTAAAATAATTTATGGGTAAAAACATACTAAAACATTTGCAAGAATTGGAAAGGATTGGATGGAAATTGTAATGAAAGCCCTTTGAGCATACTTGGAAAAATCCAGTAGACATTTCCCAAAGATCGTTTCTGTAATTTTAGGTAATCTTTTTAAGAACATGCTTAATGACCCATAATACTGTATTAACTATGCAGTTGTTTTGGCCATTGAATTCTCAGTGAAAACTAGCTGTCAATATTTTTATGTGTTAGGAATCATTGGTGAGATGAGTGAATTGATCTCATTATCTTTAAAATCCCTTTCTACTCTGAAAGTATGTTTCTGTGATTGAGTAGGAGGCCAGAAAATGATGACTTTTAGTAAAAGTCTATTAAAGTTTCAGACTGAATAACTAATGTAAGATCCCAATTTTTCCTTTTTTTCATTTTAGATTTGGGAATATTCCCTGCCCAAAAAATTCGTGGAAAATTGACTAGTATTAAGTGTGAGTAAAAGGTGTCCACTTTTTTTTAAGTTTTGATTTTAGTTTTGTCTTGGATAGTATTTGGCAAGATTTAGCCTAGAAATTATGTAGTATTTATTACATAAGAATCAAAATTGCTTTGTTACTGGGCTGGTTTCAGAGTTTAGAATTCATTTCTATGTATCAAAATAGGATTTTTTGTTTTTGTTTTTGATTTTTTAAAAAAAATTCTTAAATGGAAAATATGCCATTGTGAAATGAAATCTCAACTCCAAAAGTTTACTCTTTTACTAATTGGAGTACATATATAAAGTTTTTAGCTGTAGGCATTATTAGAAAAGAATTTGGACCTAGGCTGTATAAGCAAGTCTTTCCAGGGCGAATATTTAATAGCAAACCAGTGACACTGGTGTTGATATAAAATAAGAAATAAATTTTCCCTTAGATAAAGCCTTCTGTGTTTTGACACTGCCAATTTAGAATGGCTATAATGCTGCTCTGCCTTCTACAGCTTGCTGCACCACTCTGTAGTTACTCTATTACCATACTTTCTATCTTTTTTGGTTAAACACTCCCTGATGATGATGATGATGATGATTATATATATATACATACATCCATATTATACATATTGATAATATGTGTAAGGATTTGCCTTCGTCTTTATTTTGTGGGCTGGGAAAAAATTAGTGTAACAATAACTTCATGATACTCTGGTATAAGAGTAAGTTCTTTATTTTTATAATGAACCCAAATCTAAAGTCTTTTATAGTGTATTTTAAAAGGGGAAACTTATCCAAATGTTTTATTTCTACACATTTGTGTATATGTGTGTGTGTGTGTATAAGCCAGTTAGTATATATCTGTATGTATATTATATACATAAAACACTATATTTTTACATACAAGTGTGCTTTTATTATACAGATAATAAAGATGGGGGAAGGTTTCTGTTTTTTTCTTAATAGGTCAAGAAATCTTGAAGACCAGAGATTGGATCTTACTGAATTTTGGTGGTGTTTTTGTTGTTTTTTTTTTAATTGTTCAGCTATGGAAGATGGATTTTCTTTTTTCATAATCCTTTGACTCTCAAGTTCATCTTTAAATTAACTCTTTTTTTGTTTTTTTTTTTTTGTTTTTGAGGAGATAGCTAACCTTAGCTGTCTCCAGTCTGACAAAGGTTATTTGAATGGACTTAATCTTCCAGTAGTTGGGAGATGTTTTAAAAACACATGCTGTGTTTGAATTGTGGCTGAGAGGTTTTCTTGGCAATGTGAGGAGGAAAATTTTTTCTGCCTCATTATTATTAATTCATGGATTGAGTGTTGGTTCGACCTACAGGCGTAATAGATTGGAACTCAATGAAGACACAGACGTTCCTGTTCAGAGCAACCAGCTAATGTAAGTGGGGAAGCAAGCATTTTTCTTATGAAAGGCGTGAACATTATTGTCATTTAAGGGATAATTTTCGTGGATCAGTAAGAAATTAAAAGGGCATTGTCCAGACATTTTTGCTTTTACATAATTGTTTACAAACTTTCAGTTTTGGGATGGAAACATATTTTTTCTTCCTTTCCTTTCCTTTCTTTCTTTTCCTTTCTTTTCTTTTCCTTCCTCCCCTCCTCTCCCCTCCCCTTCTTTCTTATACCCCAGGCTGGAGTGCAATGGTGCAATCTTGGCTTACTGCAACCTCTTCCTCCTCAAGCGATTCTCCTGACTCAGCCTCCCGAGTAGCTGGGATTACACGTGTGCGCCACCACGCCTGGCTAATTTTTGTATTATTAGTATAGAGAATTTCACCCTCTTGGCCAGGCTGGTCTGGAACTCCTGACCTAAGGTGATCCACCCACCTCGGCCTCCCAAAGTGCTGGGATTATAGGCACGAGCCACTGTGCCTGGCCCATATTTTTTCTTTGTTTTGGTAATATATGTACATTGTAAAAAAGGTGAAAACAGTATAACCAAACTTAAACCCTCCTGTAATTCCATCTCCTTGGAGAAAAGCACTGGATTATTTTGTTTTGAAACAGGGTCTTATGCTCTGTCGCCCAGGCTGGAGTGCAGTGACATAATCATAGCTCACTGCAACATCAAACTCCAGGGCTCAAGAGATTCTACTGCCAAAACCTCCTGAGTAGCTGGGGCTACAGGCAAACACCACCGTACCTAGCTACTTTTTAAAACTTTGAGATGAGGTCTTCCTGCGTTGCCCAGGCTAGTCTCAGACTCCTGATTTCAAGCAGTCTTCCTGTCTCCACCAACCAAAGTGTTGAGATTACAGGCATGAGCCACCACGCTTGGCCTCCCATTCCTTTTTAAATAACGACTTTAGATGATTTTATAATCAAGTTCCAGTAATAAACTCTCATTGGGATTTTGACTTGAATTGCATTCGATATGTGCATTATTTTGGGGAGAAGTAACTTATTTAATCCGCTATCCCATTTATTTATCATCCAGGTCTTATGTGCCTTAGTAGTTTCATAGTTTTTTGGTTCTATTTTTAGTTTAATGTGGATCTTGCATACTTCTTCATTTTCTTCCTCCATGTATTTTTTTGTGTGTGAATGGTACTCTGCCGTCATCTGAATAATTGTTGCTAGCATGAAGGAAATTTACTGCTTCTTGTAGATTTTATATGTTTATTATTTTCAATTTGTTTTAGGTGATTTTCTTTTTCCTTTTTTTTTTGAGATGGAGTTTCACTCTTGTTACCCAGGCTGGAGTGCAATGGCACAATCTCAGCTCACTGCAACTTCCGCCTCCTAGGTCTAAGTAACGCTCCTGTCTCAGCCTCCCGAATAGCTGAGATTACAGCCATGTGCCACCATGCCTGGCTAATTTTGTATTTTTAGTAGAGATGGAGTTTTATCATATTAGTCAGGCTTGTCTCAAACTCCTGACCTCAGGTGATCCACCTGCCTCAGCCTCCCAAAGTACTGGGATTACAGGCGTGAGCCACTGTGCCTGACCTGTCTCATCTTTTTAAATATATGTTTGTAATTTATGCCTTTTTTTCTTTTGAAAAAATTGAGTGAATGTCCTATTCATTAAATATCAAGAAATATTCATTATTGATTATAAGATGTGGTATTGAGGAAACCACAGAATCAAAATATGATACAGTAGAGATAATTTTTTTTTTTTTTGAGATGGAGTCTCGCTCTGTCGCCCAGGCTGGAGTGCAGTGGTGCAGTCTTGGCTCACCACAACCTCTGCCTCCCAGGTTCAAGTGATTCTCCTGCCTCAGACCGCCAAGTAGCTGGAATTGCAGGCGTGCACCACCACACCCAGCTAATTTTGTATTTTTTAGTAGAGATAGGGTATCTCCATGTTGGTCAGGCTGGTGTCGATCTCCCGACCTCAGGTAATCCACCCGCCTCAGCCCCCCAAAGTGCTGGGATTACAGGCATGTGCCCAGCTTCTTCACTTTTTAACCATTTTTTCTTTTTTGAAATCTTTCAAAAGTTAGTTACTATAGGATTTTTTTTTATTCTTTACCCCTTTTACTCTATTAAATATAATGAGTTTCCTAATCTTAACTCATTCCTAGTTCTAGAATAAACCTTTTTGATTATGTAGTGTTTTATTTTATTTACTTTTTATTTATTTACTTTTTATTTATTTATTTTTTTATAGACGGGGTTTTACCATGTTGGCCAGGCTGATCTCGAACTCCTGACCTCAAGTGATCCACCCGCCTTGGCCTCTCAAAGTGCTGGGATTACAGGCGTGAGCCACCGCACCCGGCCCTTTTATTTTTTTTGAGACAGTCTCACTCTGTCACCCAGGCTGTAGTGCAATGGCATGGTGTCAGCTCACTGCAACCTCTGCCTCCCAGGTTCAAGCAGTTCTCCTGCTTCACCCTCCTGAGTAGCTGGGGCTACAGGCACGTGCCGCCACACCCAGCTAATTTTTATATTTTTAGTAGAGACATGGTCTCATTATGTTGCCCAGGCTTGCTTATTTTTTTTTTGAAAGTGGGTTTTGCTATTTCCCAGATCAGAGTGCAGGGGTGTAGTCACGGCTCACTGCAGCCTCAACCTCTTGGGCTCAAGCAGTCCTTCTGCCTCAGCCTCTTACTCCTTTACTTCTTTACTGGAAGTAAAGGCATGTGCTACCATACCCGGCAAATTATTTAAATTATTGTAGAGACGAGGGTCTCACTATGTTACCCATGCTGGTCTCGAATTCCTGGGCTCAAGCAGTCCTTCTGCCTCGGCCACCCAAAGTGCTGAGATTACAGGTGGCTCACATGCCTGGCTTGTTTTGTTCTTTTTCCACTTTTTTTTTTTGAGACAGTTTTGCTCTTGTTGCCCAAGTGGGAGTACAGTGGCGCACGCGGCTCTCTGCAGCCTTCGCCTCCTGGGTTTAAGAGACTTCTGCGTCAGCCTTCTGAGTAGCTGGGATTACAAGCATGCGCCACCATGCACAGCTAATTTTTTGTATTTTTAGTAGAGACGGAGTTTCACCATATCGGTCAGGCTGGTCTTGGACTCCTGACCTCAGGTGATTCCCCCACCTGGGCCTCCCAAAGTGCTGGGATTATGGGCGTAGCCAGCGCACCTGGTCTCTTTTTCTACTTTCATTGAATGTTTTTTTGTAACTTCTTTTTCTGAAGTTAGAGTACTTCTTTGAATATTTTTCAAAAGACAAGTATATAGGTAGTGTACTTTTTGAGAATTTTTGTGTCTAAAAACTTCTAAATTCTGAACTATCCATGAAATGCAGTTTGAAATTCTAAATCTAAGTTCATAATCTTTAAATTCTGGATGAATAGCATTTTGTCTTTTGCCATTTAGAGTTTCAGATGAAAAGTCTAATAATGTCAGGTGTGATTTTCTTTCCTTTGTTGTCAGTCCTATTTTTCCTGGAAGTTTGTATATTTTGTCTTTACCATTGGTGTTCAAAAATTTCACCATGTCTGTATATAATAGAGATGCCTTTAAAGAAAAGTTCTGGCCGGGCATGGTGGCTCACGCCTGTTGTCCTAGCACTTTGGGAGGCCGAGGTGGGTGGATCACCTGAGGTCAGGAGTTCAAGACCAGCCTGGCCATCATGGTGAAACCCCATCTTTATTAAAAAAAAAAAAAAAGAAAAGTTCTGCCTGGCATTTGATGGGCCCTTTTAAAGACTCAAGTCCATCAAATTTAGGGAAATGTTCTTGTATTGTTTTTTTCATAATCTCTACAAATTCCATTCCTTTTTAGAATTTCTATTTATAGAAGTTGAGTTTTGTGGAATTATTTTTATTTCATATACAATTTCCCTCATAGTGACATGTGTTGGCATTTTTGCTTTGGATTTTTGGAGATGTCCTGTCAGTGATAGCTTGTAATTCAATTGTTATGTTTTTCATTGATGTTTATTCTGCTCTTTGCTCTACTGAAATCTGTTTTTGAGGGTAGGAGCTGGAAATTTGAGTTTTTTTCTTTTTTTTTTTTTTTTGAGATGGCATTTTGCTCTTGTTCCCTAGGCTGGAGTGCAATGGCATGATCTTGGCTCACTGCAGCCTCTGCCTCCCGAGTTCAAGCGATTCTCCTGCCTCAGCCTCCTGAGTAGCTAGGATTACAGGCATGCACTACCACGTCCGCCTAATTCCTTCTTAGTTTTTGAGTCGATGTTTGCTCTTGTTGCCCAGACTGGAGTGCAATGGCACGATCTTGGCTCACTGCAACCTCTACTTCCTGGGTTCAAGCAATTCGCCTGCTCAGTCTCCCAAGTAGCTAGGACTACAGGCACATGCCACCATGCTGGCTACTTTTGTGTTTTTAGTAGAGATGGGGTTTTACCATGTTGGTCAGGCTGATCTCGAGCTCTTGACCTCAAGTGATCCACACACCTCGGCCTCCCAAAATGCTGGGATTACAGTCATGAGCCACCATACCCCGCCCGAGTTTTCTTATTTTTTAAGCTTTGTTTTCTTCCCACTCTTTTTTTGATAGTGGCATGTTATTTGTAGCAACGCTATGTCCTTTAAAACTTGCTGAAAGCATGAAGATTTTAAAATAATGTCTCCTTTTTCCTACATTAACTACTAGAAAGTGGGTTGAGAAAGGTCCAGTTATTTTTCTTGGCTTCATATTTTCAGTTATTTTCTGTTGAAAAGTAACCAGGTTGACCGGGTGCAGTGGCTCATACCTGTAATTCCAGCACTTTGGGAGACTGAGACCAGTGAACCACTTGTGGTCAGGAGTTTGAGACCAAGCTGGCCAACATGGTGAAACTCTGTCTCTACTAAAAATACAAAAATTATTTTGAAGCCCCTTCAAGTACTAAAGGAGCAAAGAAAAAAGAAAAATTAAAAAAAAGAAGAAAATAAAATAAAATTAGCCAGTATGGTGGCAGACACCTGCAATCCCAACTGCTCGGGAGGCTGAGGCAGAAGAATCACTTGAAACCAGGAGGTGGAGGCTGCAGTGAGCCAAGATCGTGCCACTGTACTCCAGCTTGGGCAACAGAGCGATCCAACATCTCAAAAACAGATAAAATAAAAGTAACCAGGTTTTTCTTGGCAACCTGGATACTGTTTTTCCTTTTAAAACTTAAAAAATTTATGGATATGTGTCTTTGTTTTGTATTTTTGCATGGGGTAGTATTTATTGTAAAGTCACTGGAACATCATTTAAAAGCTGGATTGGGGTTTTTTTTTTTTTTTTTTTTTTAAGAGATGAGGTCTCTCTGTTGCCCAGGCTGGTCTTGAACTCCTGGTCTCAAGTGATCTTCCTGCCTTGGCTTCTGAAAGTGCTAGGGTTGCAGACATAAGCCACTGCACCTGGCCTTGCCTTTTTTTTTTTTTGGAGATGGAGTCTTGCTCTGTTGCCAGGTTGGAGTTCAGTGGCGCGATCTTAGCTCACCCTTTTGGGTTCAAGCGATTCTCTTGCTTCAGCCTCCCCAGTAGTTGGGACTGCAGGCGCCCACCACCACACCTGGCTAATTTTATTTTTTGTATATTAGTAGAGACACTGTTTCACCATGTTGGCCAGGATGGTCTCAATCTCCTAACCTTATGATCCACCCACCTGAGCCTCCCAAAGTGCTGGAATTACAGGCATGAGCTACCACGTCCAGCCACCATTTTCTTGAATAGCAATTATATTTGTCTTTTTCCTAGTGAAAGCTGTAGAAGCTCAGCATGTAAAGATGATATATAAAGGAACTTTTCTGCATTTTCTTCCTCTCATTTCCTTTTTCTTGTTTTACATTGTAGCTCTTAGATCTTATGAAGGAATTTTTCTGTTGAAACTTTAGTAATGGAGTGTTATCTACTCGGGATTCGGTCTCCCCACACTCCGCCCAACTTTGAGGGCACTTTGCATAAACTGATTTGAAAATTAGTTGTGGACTGGGCACTCACACCTGTAATCCCAGCACTTTCTGAGGTTGAGGTAGACAGATCACCTCAGGTCAGGAGTTCCAGACCAGCCTGGCCAACATGGTGAAACCCTGTCTCTACTAAAAATACAAAAAATTAGCCAGGTGTGGTGGTGGGTGCCTGTAATCCCAGCTACTCAGGAGGCTGAGGCAGGAGAATCATTTGAACCCGGGAGGTGTAGGTTGCAGTCAGCTGAGATAGTGCCATTGCACTTCAGCCTGGGCAACAAGAACCAAACTCCATCTCCAAAAAAAAAAAAAAAAAAAAGAGGAAAAAGGAGAGAGTTACCAGAAAAATTGTAGATTCTGCTGTGTCTTTGCATTTCATAGCTGCCATTTCATTGTTTCAATTACTTTGTTGCCAGTCTGCCTGAAATCAGTAACAGTTCAAATATGTTCTTTGGAATGTTGATTTCAGGACTAAAATTGACTTCTAAGCCTTTTAATCCCCTTAAAAACCTTTTTTTGAAGACAGAATCTTGCTCTGTTTCCTAGTGTGGAATGTAGTGACATGATCTTGGCCCACTGTAACCTCTCCCCCTCGGGTTCAAGCAATTCTTGTGCCTCAGCCTCCTGAGTAGCTGGGATAACAGGTGCGGGCTACTGCACCTGGCTAATATTTTTTTTATTGACAGTAGAGATGGGGTTTCAACATGTTGGCCAGGCTGATCTTCAACTCCTGACCTCAAGTGACTTTTTTTAATTAAACTTTTTCCTTTGTTGCATATATGTCTTAAAATTATTCGGATATCCATTTTTTTTTATTTTAATTTTAATTTTTTTAAGACACGGTCTCACTGTCACCCAATCTGGAGTGCAGTGGTGCAATCTTTGTTCACTGCAACCTCCACCTCCCATGTTCAAGTGATTCTCCTACCTCAGCCTCCTGAGTAGCTGGGACTACAGGTGCGTGCTACCATGTCTGGCTAATTTTTTTAGTTTTTGTTAGAGACGAGATTTCACCATGTTGGCCAGGCTGGTCTCAAACTTCTGACCTCAAGTGATCCACCCACCTCCGCCTCCGTAAGTGCTGGGATTACAAACATGAGCCACTGCACTGGACCTTAACTTTTATTTTAAATTCAGGGGTACATGTGAAGGATGTGCACGTTTGTTACACAGCTGAATGTGTGTCATGGGGGTTTATTGTACAGATTATTTCATCACCCAGGTATTAAGCCTAGTATCCATTAGTAATTTTTCCTGATCCTTTCCTTCCTCCCGCCTTCTGTCTTCTGATAGGCCCCAATGTGTGTTGCTCCCCTCTATATGTCCATGTGTTCTCAGCATTTAGCTCCCACTTATAAGTGAGAACATGCTGTATTTGGTTTTCTATTTCAGCATTAGTTTGCTAAGGATAATAGCCTCCAGCTCCATCCATGTCCCCGCAGAGGACGTGATCTTCTTCCTTTTTATTGGCTCATGCTATTCCATGGTTTTTGTTTTTTCAGACTTCTATCTTGTTGCTTCCCATCCTTACCAGCATTTAGAGCAGTCAGTATTTCGGATTTTAGCTATTGTAATTTTTTTTGTTTTTTTTTTTTGAGACAGAGTCTCACTCTGTTGCCCAGGTTGGAGTAGAGTGGCATGATTTCTACTCACTGCAGCTTCTGCCCCAGGTTCAAATGATTCTCCTGTGTCTGCCTCCTGAGTAGCTGGATTACAGGCATGTGCCACCACACCCAGCTAATTTTTGTATTTTTAGTGGAGACGGGTTCTCACCGTGTTTGCCAAGCTGGTCTCAAACTCTTGACTTCAAATGATCCACCCCCCTCAGCCTCCCAAAGTGCTGGGATTACAGGTATGAGCCACTGTTTCTGAATGGATTTTAGCCATTAGAAAAGGAATCTGTAGCCAGGCGTGGTGACTCATGCCTGCAATCCCAGCACTTTGGGAGGCAGAGGTGGGTGGATAACCCGAGGACAGGAGTTTGAGACCAGCCTGACCAACATGGAGAAACCCCATCTCTACTAAAAATACAAAAAATTGGCCTGGCGTGGTGGCACAAGCCTGTAATCCCAGCTACTTGGGAAGATGAGGTAGGATTATCACTTGAACCTGGGAGGCAGAGGTTGCGGTGAGCCAAGATTGTGCCATTGCACTCCAGTCTGGGCAACAAAAGTGAAACTCCATCTTGGAAAGAAAAAAAAGGAATTTGCAATTCCTAATGATATATTTTGTTGGGCAGGGTTTCCAATGCTTTTTTTCCATCTATAAAAATCTTCTTTGGTGAGGTACTTGTTCATATCATTTGCCTTTTTGAATTGGGGGCTTTTTTCTTTTTTTTTTTTTTTTTTTGAGTTTTAAGGGTTACATATTTTGTTTATCAGACCTTATCAGTTACGTTTTGCAAAGATTTTCTCCCAGCCTGTGGCTTTTTCATTGTTTTAACAGAGCATTCACAGAGCAGAGCTTTTTAATTTTAATGAACTCCAATTTAATGAGTTTTTCCCCCTCTTTTTTTTGTTTTGTTTTGAGACGTAGTTTCACTCTTATTGTCCAGGCTGGAGTGCAATGGCACGATCTCAGCTTAAGCAGTTCTGCCTCAGCCTCCCAAGTAGCTGGGATTACAGGCATGCACCTCCACGCTTGGCTAAATTTTAATGGTTTTTATTGAGCTGTTACACATTTTATTTTTTGTGAAAAATGTAAAGTCTGTGTCTAGAATTGTTTTTTTATATGTGGATATCCAGTTGCTCCAGTAACATGTTGGAAAGACTATCCTTTGCTCCTTTGTCAAAGGTCGTTTAACTATGCTTGTAATCTATATTAGTTTCTTAGGACTTCCATAACAAAGTATCACAAACTGGGTGGCTACAGAAGTTATTGTCTAGTGATTTTGAAGGTGAGATGTCTAAAAAGATTTTAGCAGGGCCATACTCCCTCTGAATCCTGTAGAGGAATGATCCTTTCTTACCCCTTCTGGCTTCTGGTGTTTGCTGGCAATCCTTAGCATTCCTTGGCTTGTGCATCACTCCAGGCACATGGTCATCTTTTACTTGTATGTCTTCTCATCATGTGCCCTCAGTACATGTCTGTCTCTTTCATTTTAAGCTGGCAGGATTTTTGCTAAGATGGTTGCCTGAATCTAGGCACACACCTAATCTCCAAGAAACTGTTGTCCACCCATATTGTTTTCTCTACACAGCATACATTCTTGTTTTTTTGCAATATGGATAGGCTGAGAATTTTCCAAATCTTCAAGTTCAGATTCTTTACTCCTTTTTGCTTAATAGTTCTTGTCTCAGTATATCCCTTTCCTTGCATTTCACTATAAGCAGTAGGAAAAGCCCAGTCTGTTCCTTCCACACTTTGCTTAGAAATCTCCTCAGCTAAAACCCAAGTTCATTGCTTTCTTTTTTCTTTTTTCTTTCTTTTTTCTTTTTAAGACGGGATTTCACCATGTTGGTCAGGCTAGTCTTGAACTCCTAACCTCAGGTGATCCGCCTGCCTTGGCCTCCAAAGTGCTTAGATTACAGGCGTGAGCCCCCGCGCCCAGGCTCATTGCTTTCAAATTCTGTCTGCCCAACAGAACACAATTCTAAGGTTTCTGCTGCTTTATAAAAAGAATAATCTTTCTGGCTGGGCATGGTGGCTCATGCCTGTAATCCCAGCACTTTGGGAGTCTGAGGCGGGTGGATCACCTGAGGTCAGGTGTTCGAGACCAGCCTGGCCAACATCGTGAAACCCTGTCTCTACTAAAAATACAAAAATTAGCC
>CAUYQU010102986.1:0-32468 GCA_963574635.1 Cheracebus regulus | reverse complement strand
CATTCTGATTTCGGGTGTTCTCAGCCTTTTTGCACTGGTTTCTTCCCATTTTTGTGGATTTATCCACCTGTCGTCTTTGTAATTGCCGACTTTCAGATTGGGTCTCTGAGTGGATGTCCGGCTTGTTGGTGATGAAGTTTTCTCTGTTTCTTAGTTTTCCTTCGGCGGACGCCCCTTCCCCACAGAGCTGGGCCTTCCCGGGTTCAGCTGTGCTTGCTCTCAGTCCTCAGTGCTTCCAATTGCTGTTCTCCTTGTGGGGATGGGACCGGAGGAGCCTGACTAAAAGGGCACCCAGTCCCGTATACTCTGCACCGAAAAATGCCGCCCTGGGGTGCCAGCAAAACAGCCGCGCCAGCCAAAAATTTGTCTGCAATTGCGGTATCCACTCACTCTCTGCGCTTTCACTGGGAGCTACAATCCTGAGCTGCTGCTACGTGGCCATCTTGGATCTCTCTCCAGTTTGGGTTTTTTTTGAGTCAGGATCTTGCTCTATCATCCAGGCTGGAGAGCAGTGGCATGATCACAGCTCACTGCAGCCTCAACATCCTGGGCTCAAGTGATCCTCCCTGGTCAGCCTCCTGAGTAGCTGGAACCACAAACATGCACTAGCACTCCCAGCTAATTTTTAAAACATTTTTTTTTGTAGAGACAGGGTCTCAATATGTTACCTAGGCTGGTCTGGAACTCCTGGCCTCAAGTCTCCTTCCTCAGCCTCCCAAAATGTTGGGATTACAAACTTGATCCACCGCATCAGCTTGAACAAATCTTTTTTTTTTTTTTTGAGACAGAGTCTTGCTCTGTTGCCCAGTCTGGAGTGCAGTGGCACAATCTCAGCTCGTGCAACCTCTGCCTCCCAAGTTCAAGTGATTCTCCTGCCTCACCCTCCCAAGTAGCTGGGATTGCAGGTGCCCACCACCATGCCTGGCTAATTTTTTATATTTTTTAGTAGAGATGGGGTTTCACCATGTTGGCCAGGCTGGTCTCAAACTCCCCACCTCAAGTGATCTGCCTGCCTCAGCCTCCCAAAGTGCTGGGATTACAGGCGTGAGCCACCAGGCCTGGCTTGCTTGCACAAATATTAAGTGCACAATTTGATGAGTTTTGACAAATGCCTACCTTCATGTAATCCATACTCTTATCAACATGTAGAATACTTTCCTAATTTCCATTACCTCAGCAATTTCCCTAGTGTTCATTTCCAGTTGACACTCCAGACACAGCTACTGGCCACCATACCCAGCCCCACTTTCTATTGCTTTTGTTTGTTTTGTTTTCTGTTTGTTTGTTTTTTAGATGAAGTCTTGCTCTATTGACCAGGCTGGTGCGATCTTGGCTCACTGCAAACTCTCCCTCCTGCATTCAAGCAGTTCTCCTGCCTTAGCCCCTACTAGTAGCTGGAATTACAAGCATGTGCCACCATGCCTGGCTAATTTGTAGAGACAGGGTCTCAATATGTTGCCTAGGCTGGTCCAGAACTCCTGGGCTCAAGTCTCCTTTTTGTATTTTTAGTAGAAATGGGGTTTGGCCATATTGGTCACACTGGTCTGGAACTCCTGACCTCCTACCTGCCTTGGCTTCCCAAAGTACTGGGATCACAGGCGTGAGCCACTGTGCCCAACCCTACTTTCCATTTTTAAAATTGTAACCATTATGGTGAGGTTGTAATAGTATCTCTTTGTGATTTTGCTTTGTACTTCCATAATGATTAACATTATTTTCAAGTGTTTTTTAAATGGGCTTTTTGGCCTTCTGTATATTTTTCTGTTGTGAAGTGTTTGTTCAAGTCTTTTTTTTTTTTTGAGACAGTCTTTCTTAGTTGCCCAGGCTAGAGTACAGTGGCGCAATCACAGCTCACTGCAGCCTTAACCTCTGGGACTCAAACGATCGTCCCATCTGTTTTTATTTTGTAGAGACGGTGTCTCATCATGTTGCCCAGGCTGATCTCAAACTCCCGGGATCAAGTAATTCTTCCTTCTTGGCTTCCCTAAATGGTGAGATTATAGGTATGAGTCACTCTGCCCAGCCTGTTCAAGTGTTTTTCCATTAAAAACTTTTTATGGTTTTTTTTTTGTTGTTTTTTTTTGACAGAGTCTTGCTCTGTCACCCAGGCTGGAGTGCAGTGGTGCAATCTCGGCTCACTGCAACCTCCACCTCCCGGTTTCAAGTGATTCTTCTGCCTCAGCCTCCCAAGTAGCTGGGATTATAGGTGCCCATCACCATGCCCAGCTAATTTTTGTATTTTTAGTAGAGACAGGGTTTCACTGTGTTGGCCAGGCTGGTCTTGAACTCCTGATCCGTCCGCCTCAGCCTCCAAAACTGCTGGGATTACAAGCGTGAGCTACCACACCTGGCCTGTTTTTTGTTGTTGTTGTTTTTTGCATTGATTTGTAAAAGTTTAAAAATATATTCTGGATCCAAGTCCTTTTTTTTTTTTTTTTTTTTTAATATTGTGAGGTCTTAGGACCAAGTCCTTTGTGAAATAAATGTTTATGAATATTTTCTCAGTCTATATCACGAGCTGAAGTTTTATTAATAGATTCTGATGAAGTTTAAGTTATCCAATTTTCAGATGACTATTGTTTCCCATGTCCTAAAAAATCTTTGCTTACCCCCAGATTGAGGATCCCTAGTACTTCACATGAGTGCTCGAATCAAAGAAGTACCTACTTCTTTAAACTCAGGGGTCAAGAAGTCCAAACGGACTTCTTTGGTGAGCAAATGAAGGATTTTAAAGGACATCCAAGAAGGCTAGGAACAAGAGCCTGGGGGTTCTTGGGACTTAAATCTAAGGTTGATTTCACTGCCTCCTTTCCCAAGCAGAATAATCCTCACTGACACAGCCTAGATAGAGTTGTCAGCTAGGCCAAATCACCTTCACTCTGTGCTGACCCAACAAAGCAGCCCTGCCCCATTACACAATGGCAAGGATTTGGGAGGAGTGAGTACAAGGTTGCCAGCCCGAGAGACTACATGTCACTTCTTCCAATGATGAGCCTGTCTGACAAAGAAGGCAGCTTCTAGGGTGTGGCTTTTTTTTTTTTTTTTCTTGGAGACAGTCTCACTTTGTCGTCCAGGCTGGAGTGTGCTGGGGTGATCTTGGCTCACTGCAACCTCTGCCTCCTGGGCTCAAGCGTTTCTCCTGCCTCAGTCTCCCAAGTAGCTGGGATTACAAGCGTGTACCACCATGCCTGGATAATTTTTGTATTTTTAGTAGAGACGGGGCTTCACCATGTTAGTCAAGCTGGTCTCGAATTCCAGACCTCAAGTGATCTGCCTGCCTCGACCTCCCAAAGTGCTGGGATTACAGGCATGAGCTACCACACTGGGCTGTAGGGTGTGGTTCTGAGAAATGATCCCACAATAGTAGCCATGACATGTGGTGGGCCCCTCCCACCATGTTATTTTCTTTCTTTATTGTTTAAGAATGATTAACTTAATGTTTAAAATGCATACAGTTTAAACATCCAAATTTTGAAAAAGTATAGAGTGAAATATATCCCTCTTACCTCTACCCTTCACAACTCATAACCACTGTTTCTAGTTTCTTAGTTCTCCTTTGAGAGTCTTTTTTTTTAGACAGCGTCTCACTGGATCAGGGTCAGGCTCAAGTATAGTGGTCCAGTCATAGCTAACTGTAATCTTGAACTCCTGGGCTCAAGTGATTCTCCCACCTCTGCCTCCCAAGTAGCTGGGACTACAGGTCCGTACCACCATGCCCAGCTAAATTAAAAACAAAAAACAGAAAATTTTTTCGAGCTGGGTGCAATGGCTCACATCTATAAGCTCAGCACTTTGGGAGGCCAAGGAGATGGGTCACTTGAGGCCAGGAGTCCAGACCAGCCTGGCCAACATGGTGAAACCCTGTCTCTACAAATAAACAACAACAACAAAAAAATTAGCTGAGCACAGTGGCATGTGCTTGTAATCCCTGCTATTTGGGAGGCCGAGGTGGGGGAATCACTTAAATCCAGGAGGCAGGGGTTGTAATGAGTCGTGATCACACCACTGTACTCCAGCCTGGGCGACAGAGTGAGACTGTCTCAAAAAAAAACCCAAAACTTTTTTGTAGAGATGAAGGTCTCCTTATGTTGCCCAAGCTGGTCTCAAACTCCTAGGCTCAGGTGATCCTTTCACCTTGGTCTCCTAAAGCTCTGTGATCCTTTGAGATTTGTAATGCATTTATCTTTTTCTTTTTTTTTTTTTTTTGACCATGAGTGCTGCTAAACATTCCACAATGCATTTATAAAATAATATAAATAGATAGTATCTCTCTTCTTCTTCTTCTTCTTTTTTTTTTTTTTTTTTTTTAGACAGAGTCTTGCTCTGTTGCCCAGGCTGGAGTGCAGTGGCACAATCTTGGCTCACCACAACCTCCACCTCCCAGGTTTAAGTGATTCTCCTGCCTCAGCCTCCGGAGTAGCTGGGTCTACAGGCGTGCACCACCATGCCTGGCTAATTTTTGTATTTTTAGTAGAGACAGGGTTTCTCTATGTTGGCCAGGCTGGTTTCAAACTCCTGACCTCATGATCTGCCCACTTCAGCCTCCCAAAGTACTGGGATTACAGGCATGAGCCACCATGCCCAATTCTCTCTTCTTTTTTATATATATAAATGGTGTCTACTATAAACACTAATCTGCACCTTGCTTTTCTCAATTAATATATCTTGGGCTGGGTGTGGTGGCTCACACCTGCAATCCCAGTGAAACCCTGTCTCTACTAAAAATACAAAAAATTTGCTAGGCGTGGTGGCAAGTGCCTGTAGTCCGAGCTACTTTGGGAGGCTGAGGCAGGAGAACTGCTTGAACCCAGGAGGCAGAGGTTGCAGTGAGCCGAGATCACACCATTGCACGCCAGCCTGGGTGACAGAGCGAAACTCTGTCTCAAAAAAAAAAAAATATATATATATATAAATATATATACATATATATATTTTTGAGACATACATATACATATAATATATATATGCACGTATGTATGTGTATGTTGGAGAGTTCTTCACATCAGTATACGCAGATACTTCTCATTGTTTCCTATAGGTATGTACTATTCTGATATATGCATGTCTCGTAATGTATTTAACCAGGCCCTTGTTGATGGGCATTTAAGTTTACAGACTTTTGTTTTTTTTTTCAAACAGTGCTTCAATGAGTAATCTTGTATACGCATCATTTTGCACTCCTGTAACTATGTGTAGGATAAATATCTAGAAATGGATTTGCCAAGTTCCCAGGTCTATACATAGGGGATTTTCATAGACACGTTCAAATTGTCTTCAACAGAAACTGTTTCAATTTACATATGTATGATGGTTCCTATTTACCTATAGTCATGGCTATTCAAAGTAATATCAAGTTTTTGGATTTTTACTAACACAGTAAGTGATAAATAGTATCTCAGTAACTTTTAATTTAAATTCATCTTATAGTGAGGATGAGTATTTTTCAGATGTATAAATGACATTTATATATATTTCCTTTTCATTAGTACTTTTCTATTGAGTTGGTAATTTTATTGTTATTTGATAGGAGCTCTTTATATAATATATCCAACATCTTTTAAAAAGTCAGGCTAGTCCCAGGGTAGCAAGTTGTCTTAATCGATTGCTCCCAGTAAGTTACAGATCAAACTCCTTGTTCTACATTTTTTTTCTTTTGGTAGAGAAGAGGTCTTCCTATGTTGCCCAGGCTGGTAACTCCTGGGCTCAAGTGATCCTGCCATGTCAGTCTCCAAAAGTGCTGGAATTACAGGTGTGACCCACTGCACCTGGCTGTTCTACCCTTTCCTCTTTCCTCACTGCTTTGAGTACACTTAAATAGGCTGGGGTGGTGGCTCATGCCTATAATCCCCCAAATTCAGCAAGTAGCTTGATGTCCAGCCAGGAGTGATGGCTCACTCCTGTAATCCCAGCACTTTGGGAGGCCAAGGGAGGAGGACTGCTTGAGCTCAGGAGTTCAAGACAAGCCTGGACAACACAGTGAAACCTCATCTCTACAAATAATAAAAAAAGTTAGCTTGGCATGGTGACGTGTCTGTGGTCCCAGGTACTCAGGAGGCTGAGGTAGGGATAGTCCTTGAGCCCAGGCAGTTGAGGCTGCAGTGAGCTGTGATACCACCACTGAACTCCAGCTTGGGCAACAGAGTGAGACCATGTCTCAAAAAAAGAGAAAAAAATCGTAAAAACAAAAACAAACATGGTGGTGTGACTGTAGTTCCAGCTGCTTCTCCTAGGGAGGCTGAGGCGGGAAGACTGAGCGCAGGAGTTCAAGGTTGCAGTGAGCCAGGATCATGCCACTGCACCCCATCCAGGGTGACAGAATGAGACCCTGCCTCTAAATCAGTACATAAATAAAAATAAAAAGTAAGGTTTAATGAGGATATAATTTGCATACAATAAGATACACCTGCCAGGTGTGGTGGCTCACTCCTGTAATCCTAGCACTTTGGGAGGCTGAGGCAGGAGGATCACTTGAGGCCAGGAGTTCAAGACCAGTCTGGGCAACATAAAATCTCATCTCTTAAAAAATGTCCATTAAAAAAAAGATATAAAAGATAAACATTTTAGGGGAGTTATCCCTTTTATGTGGAAGGCATTCCAGCTGGGGGCTACATGTTAGTGATTTGAAGTTTCTATCTGAAAAAAATGAGCTTCAGCCTTTGCAGCAAAGGAGTCACTTGGGGCAGGTTGCACTTGGGCCTGGATTGTGAAGGTCTCAGGTATACAGGCAGTGTGTTCAATGGAAAGTGGGTAAGCACTGGACTCTATTTGGGCTCAAATTCTATTTTTCCCACGTATTAACTATGTAATTTTGTTCAGGTTACATCATCTCCTTTAGACTCAGTTTCCTTATCAGTTAAAAAAACTTCAAAATCAAATCCCATCAGATAACATAATAAAAGCACATTGCCTAGTGCTGACACAAACTAAGCGCTTAATAAATGTTAGGTTTCACTTCTCTCCAAATAAAAGCCAAGCCACTAAAAGATAACATGCCGTAGTGCAGCAGAATGGCATATGTGTGTGGGTGTGTATGTTTGTGTGTGTGTGTGTCTCTCATTCCCAACCACAACCTCAGGTTCTGCTGGAGTATTAAGCCATATAGAGGCCACTCATGTTCCTGTTTCCACCTTGGCACTCCTAGAGTCAGACTGAAAGCTTCCTGTGCTAATAGAATAGTCTCTGACAAGAGATTGTCAAGAGATCTCTGACAGGTATCTGTCAGATATCTAAGAATCTAAGAAAAGACATTTCAAGAGTGAGTAATAGGGCTGGTGGGGTGGCTCATGCCTGTAATCCCAACACTTTGAGAGGCTGAGGCAGGCAGATAGCTTGAGCCCAGAAGTTCAAGACTAGCCTGGGCAATATTGTGAAACCCAGTCTCTTAAAAAAACAAAAACAAAAACAAAAAGGTGTGGTGTTGTGCATCTGTAGTCCCAGCTACTCGGGAGGCTGAGGAGAGAGGATCACTTGAGCCCAGGAGGCGGAGGTTGCAGTGAGCTGAGATCGTACATTGCACTCCAGCCTGGGTGACAGATTGAGACCCTGTCTCAAAAAAAAAGAAAGAAAGAAAAAGAAAAAAGAAGTGAGTAATAACACCTTTTTGGTAAGCTGCTACTCAAAACTACCCTGCCAAACCCGTTCTTCTGCCTTAGTGATTAGTGCCTGCCCAGCTTCCGCCTAACATCACAACCTGTTGGTCCAACAGCTTTAGATTAATAAAGAGGCTCAACAAAGAACGTGTTCCCCAGGCCCTGGGACTTTGGCCTTTTCTGTTTCCAGTAGTGAGCCCTCTATTTGCTGTGAGGGAAGTAAGACAGTAACAGCAGAACTAGTGAATAATTATTTCCTTCCCACATAGCCAGGCAAAGATGGATGGTGTCTGCCACCACCTTGCAGGTGCCAGCTGGGCATCCTCATTGTAGTCTTAGTGTTGTTCTCATTTGCCTAGGCTAGGTGGAGAGTGTCTTGTCTCCAGATACCCATGGCCTTGGAAAGCAGCAGCTAGGTCACCTCCCAAGCGATTTCACTTGCAGAGTAGAGTGGGATGAAGACTGCCAGCCACAGCCATGAGTTCCCAGCCACAGCTATGTTTACACCTACCTGGGAGGCCTTATGTGAGCTTTTGCAACCCTACATCCCGATGTTATTTCCAAATAGAAAGATACAGTTTTAGTCTTCTGAGTCCACTACATGGCCACAAGCTCTTGGTTTAAAATGAAAAGTTAGCAGGGAAGGCCACAATGGTATGCCCCTTCTCAGTGAGGCATCTGTCAACAGATCAACAGCTCTGGAAGTATAGCTCAGAGTACAGAGGCAAGTCTGTCTTTGGAATTCAGCCTCTCGCCTGCACTTGAGGCCCCTGAGATTTGGGAATGGAACTAAGAATTGTAGATTCTGAAGAGTGCCTAACAGATGGAGGAGTCAGCAGCCAACGATGGCTACAAAGTGAAGCTGAAATGATGGGAGCAGAAACAAGATGTAAAAACAAACAAAACAACAGAGTGAAGCTGAAATATCTTACTGGGAGAAGAAAAATGCCTGTCGAGTTCCAGAACTCATCCCCTGTGTGGCTCTGAAGAGGCTTGAAGAGATTCCTGGACATGGAATTCAAGAGACCTGGGTTTTGGGTACTTATTCTTATTGACAGTCCCAACACTATCCACAAATTACTGCATGCTTACCACACAGTGCTAAGTGCTTTATAAGGATGATCTTAATCAGCCCTCAAAGCCATGACCCTCTGAAATAGGTACTATTATCATCTCCATCTTACAGATGAGAAAGCTAAGACAGAAAGAGGTTAAGCAACTTCCCCAAGATCAAAGCAACAGCTTGTAGTGGTACTGGGATTCAAACATAGGCAGTCTGGATCTAGAGGCTGTGTTCATGACCATTGTGCTACTGCCTTTTGATAGAGTTGTCTTATCATAGTCCTTACCATACAATGCTGTGATTGTTTAAATGCTTATGTCTCATGCTAAACTTCATGGTGGGCACAGTGTGTTACTCGTTTTCCTATTAACAGTGGCCAAGGGAGACCTGAACACCAAGAGAATGCTCAGTAAACATTTGTTGAATAACTGAGTATTACTTTTTGGGTTTTGTCATTGCAGAAAGATAAAGGAGAGCTGAGGAAGTTCTAGGTCACTGTGGAACTAAGGACTCAAGTCTTCCGGCAGTGACAATGGAAATTACCACCTTAAACTGGTACCTCCTTTGAGTTAGGCTTTGAGGCCTGGGTTAGGCATGACCAATGGTTGCAGGTGGACATACCATTTTGGGCCTAGAATGCTTTTTTATACTTCTTCTTTGATAACAGTACTCCCCCAAGTTTTGGGTGTTCCTCCTTCCCTCCCTGAAATTTTATTTTATTTATTTATTTTTTAAGACGGGGTTTCGCCATGTTGGTCAGGCTGGTCTTGAACTCCTGACCTCAGGTGATTTGCCCGCCTTGGCCTCCAAAGTGCTTGGATTACAGGCGTGAGCCACCACGCCTGGCCACTTCCCTCCCTGAGGTTTAAGTGGAACTAACAAACACAATTTTCCACTCATCCCCAACCAAGGGGGACTCTTGACATAAGTGTGCCTGTGTGGGTCCTTCCCTGACTTTTGGCATTATGTGCTAGAAGAACAGAAGTCCGGAGATATATGAGGTTGTCTCATCGGTGTGGAGGAAGCCAGGTTGCAGTGCGGGGACGATGAGGCCAATATGCAAAGAGAAGCAGACAAGCAGAGATAAGAAATGGAGAAAGAGACCGAGTGACATTATTTCAGGCCCTAGGTCAACCATACCTGAGGATAAATCTACCCTTCAATGTCCCAGCTTTCTGAGCCTCTATATCCTATTTGCCTAAGCAGGTTTAAGTAGGATTTTGTCATATGCAACTAGAAAATTTCTTTTTAACAGAGTAGCCTATAGTAGGGTTTCCAGATTAGAAAAAATAATTGCATAGGACACACTTATACTAAAAATTATTGCATATCTGAAATTCAAATTTAATTGGAAATTGTGTATTTATTTATTGATTTATTTATTTTTCAGCAGCATTGAGAGCTGAGACATTGTGTATTTAATTGGCAACTCTTCCTTCATAGGGTTACACAAAATTGTACCAGCAGATGTGACAAAACCTACATGAATAAAACAAAAGTCAATTCTGCTGGAAGATTTTTTTTTTTTTTTGAAACAGAGTCTTGCTCTGTCACCTAGGCTGGAGTGCAGTGGCACGACCTCGGCTCACAGCAACCTCCACCTCCCAGGTTCAAGTGATTCTCCTGCCTCAGCTTCCCTAGTAGCTGGGACTACAGGCATGCACCACCATGCCCTGCTAATTTTTCTGTATTTTTAGTAGAGACAGGCTGGTCTCAAACTCCTGACCTCAGGTGATCCACCCACCTCAGCCTCCCAAAGTGCTGGGATTACAGGCATGAGCCACCACACCCGGCCTACTGGAAGAATTTTTTAGGAAGGGATAAAGCTAAGTAACTCAACTGGTTAATTTAAATAGATTGTTATATTAAAATAACAGATAAGATTTGAGTTGTAATAATTAAAACACTTGGTAGAGGCACATCAATAGACCAATAAAACAGATCAGAAAGCCCAGAGATGAAATAGACTATATAGAGGAATTTAGTGTATAATAAAATACCATTTTGAATTAGTAGGAAAAATGATAGATTTTCAAAAACTGGTGCTAGGATAACTAGGTTGATGTTTGTGAAAAGAAAAATGAGGATCGATCCCTCTTCCATACCTTACTTTAAAATAAATTCCAGATGGATAAAGGATGTAAACATAAAAAAATGAAATAATAAAAGAATTAGAAAAAATGAGCTTAGCATAGTGGCTCATACCTATAATCCCAGCACTTTGGTAGGCCAGGTCTGGGGGGATCACTTGAGCCCAGGAGTTAAAGACCAGCCTTGGTAACAAAGCAAGACCTTGTATCTAAAAAAAAAATTTCAAATTATCCAAGCATGGTGGTATGCGCCTGTAGTATCAGCTACTTGGGAGGCTCAGGTGGGAGGATTGCTTGAGCCCAAGAAGTTAAGGCTGCAACGCTCCAGCCTGGGTGACAGACTGAAACTTTCTTCTTTTTTTTTTCCCCCTCCTCTTTCAGTGAGATGAAATTAGAGGTCCTGTTTCAAAAGAAAAAAAAATATGTGGGAGAATTTATTTTTTAATTTTAACTTTTTATTTTTTTGAGACAGAGTCTTGATCTGTCACCCAGGCTGGAGTGCAGTGGCACAATCTCTACTCACTGCAGCATCGCCTGCCAAGTTCAAGGGATTCTCGTGCCTCAGCCTCCTAAGTAGCTGGGACTACAGGTGTGTGCCACCACGCCCAGCTAATTTTTGTATTTTTAGTAGAGACAGGGAGGGTTTTGCCATGTTGGCTAGGCTGGTCCCAAACTCCTGACCTTAGGTAATCCACCCACCTCGGCCTCCCAAAGTGCTGGGATTATAGGCGTGAGCCACCATGCCCAGCCAATGTGTGAGGGTATTTAAACAAATAATCTCAGAAAGGTGAAGGCCTATCTACATATCACATACAACCCAGAAGTCATAAAAGAAAAGATAAATAAGTTTGACCAACATACAAATTAAAAGCTATTTTTAGGATTAAAAACTACGCAAAATAATGCCAAAGACAAATAACAAATGAAAAAATATTTGCAAATCATGTAAGAGGCATGGAGTTAATTTCCTTAATACATGGCCGGGCATGGTGGCTCAGGCAGGGCGTGGTGGCTTACACCTGTAATACCAGCACTTTGGGAGGCTAAGGTGGGTGGATCACTTGAGGTCAGGAGTTTGAGACCCAGCTACTCAGGAGGCTGAGGCAGGAGAATCACTTTAATTCAGGAGGCGGTGGTTACAGTGAGCCGAAATTGTGCCACTGCACTACAACCTGGGTGACAGAGCAAGACTCCATTGCAAAAAAAAAAAAAAAAAAAAATTCCTTAATATATAAAGTATTCTCTACAAATCAATAACAAAAAGATGAGACTAACAATATAACAGATAAAGGGGCAAAGAATATAAAAAGGCAGTTGGTCTGGGTGCAGTGGCTCACATTTGTAATCCCAGCACTTTGGGAGGCTAAGGCAGGCAGATTACCTGAGTTCAGGAGTTCAAGACCAGCTTGACCAACATGGTGAAACCCTGTCTCTACTGAAAATATAAAAATTAGCTGGGCATGGTGGCACATGCCTGTAAGCTCAGCTACTAGGGAGGCTGAGGCCGGAGAATTGCTTGAACCTGGGAGCTGGAGGTTGCAGTGAGCCGAGATCGTGCCACTGCACTCCAGCCCAGGCAACAGTGTGAGATTCCCTCTCAAAAGAAAGAAAGAAAGAAAGAAACAAAGAAAGAAGGAAAAGAAAAGAGAAATGGAACAAGGGTGTGACTCGGGAACATTTTTGTGGTTTTCTAATTTTCCACCATGTGTATATACTACCTATTCAAATATAAGTAAATAAAATACATTTTAAGTGTAAAATACCTTAAGAACAACACAGATGTGTTATGAAGTACACTGCAAACATTGTGAGTTTTTAAGACACCATACAAGAATACAAGAGTTCAAGGACATTTCAAGCTCAGGTGGGCACTTGGGATTTTGGCTGTAGACCTAGAGGAATGAGGGTGACAAATGAACTCTCTCAGTTGCCTGGGACATTCAGAGAAAAAGTGTGAAAAGCACTGCTTTATAAGATAGCAGGGCCCATGGGCAGGACACGATGGAGATACCCCTTGGAACTTGGAGATAAGGTCATATCTGCAGAGAGATCGGCTGTTAGTAAAATAAAAAAGAAGAAAAAAAAAAGAGATAAGGTCCCTGAGCATATATATATGTCAAGGTCCAACCTGGAAAACCATTCCAAGTCTTTAAAACACAGGGAACTTAATCCAGATATTTGGTTTATACAGGTGTTGGCAGAAACAGAGAATAGTCAAATAGCCCAGACAGGGATGAGTGACAGCAAGAAGCTATTGCTATCCTTACACTGGAGGGACAGAAGGACAACACTGTTCCACCAGAGCCCAGGGTCTAGGATCATCTGCTAGAAGTTAGATCCAAGGAAGTTGTAGGAGACAGCCTGATGTTGAGGGGTGGGGAGAGGATGGATACTCTGGCTTGGAGGTGGCATGGGGATAAAAGGTATTCTGGCTTTTTCTTTGATCACTCTTATCTCCAGAAAATGCCTCCATCTGATGGAGCCCAGCAATTCAGCTTGGAAGTCAACCAGCACAGGAGTCCAGGCCATGCAGCCTTCATGGAGTCAGTCCACCAATGACTTTTTTTTTTTTTTTGAGACAGAGTCTCGATCTGTTGCCAGGCTGGAGTGTAGTGGCATGATCTCAGCTCACTGCAACCTTCGCCTCCTGGGTTCATGTAATTCTCCTGCCTCAGCCTCCCAAGTAGTTGGGACTACAGGCATGCACCACCATACCCAGCTAATTTTTGTATTTTTAGTAGAGAGGGTTTCACTATGTTGGCCAGGATAGTCTCGATCTTTTGACCTTGTGATCCGCCTGCCTCGGCCTCCCAAAGTGCTGGAATTACAGGTGTGTGCCACTGTGCCTGACTTTTTTTTTTTTTTTTTAAATACAGACAGTCTTTCCCCATTGCCCAGGCTGGAGTGCAGGGGCCAGAACATAGCTCACTGTAGCCTCCAACTTCTGGGCTCAAGTGATCCTTCCACCTCATCCTTCTGAATAGCTTGGATTACAGGTGTGAGCTACTGCACCTGGCTTCCACTGCCATTTTTGAAAGAGCAGTCGAAAGGTGAAAAATAGACTCGAAGGCAAAAAGGGCCAGGATCAGCATGGAGAGAAATCAGGAAGAAATCAAAACATAATTGATAGGCTGGGTCTGGTGGCTCATGCCTATAATCCCAGCACTTTGGGAGGCTGAGAATGGCAGATCATTTGAGGTCAGGAGTTGGAGACCAGCCTGGTCAACATGGTGAAACCCTGTCTCTACTAAAAATACAAAAAAATGAGCTGGGCGTGGTGGCACGTGCCTGTAATTCCAGCTACTTGGGAAGCTGAGGCATGAGAATCTCTTGAACCCAGGAAGCAGAGGTTACAGTGAGCTGAGATAGCAGCACCACTGCACTCCAGCCTGGGTGACAGAGTGAGATCCTGTCTCAAAAAACCCAAAAACCAAAACAAAACTAACAACTTAATTTATGAATCCATTCCCTTGAGGAAAATCAACTGAGGGTACCTGGACAAAGGTGGGTTTCTGGAACTGCAACATTAAGACCCAGGCATTTTCTGCAAAATGACCTTTATAGATGGTTTGTCTGAACTAGGATCTAGATCTAGGTGATACACTACATCTGGTTGTTACGTCTCTTAATATTTAAATGTAGAAAAATACCTTTTCCTAAGTTGGAAGCAAAGAGGCCAGTTGTCCTTACAATGTCCTACCTCTAGAATTTGTTTGCTGCCTTTTGCTTTCCTTTAGCTGATCCTATAGCTTATCCTGTTAACTTGATTAGATCTAAGTCAAACTTTTTTTTAAAATTATTTTTAATTTTTGTGGGGACTAACCATTTTGATAATACATCATAGTTGTTGGGTGTAGTGACTACATGTGTAATCCCAGAACTTTGGGAGGCTGAGGTGAGAGAATTGCTTGAAGTCAGGAGTTTGAGATCCTGTTTCTGCAAAAAATTAGAAGAATTAACAAGGGTATGGTGGCACGTGCCTGTAGTCCTAGCTACTTGGAAGGCTGAAGAGGGAGGACTGCTTGATCCCAGGAGGTTGAGGCTGAAGTGAGCTGTGACAGAACCACTGCATTCTACCTATACCCTCTCTCAAAAAAAAGTCATAGTTGATGGTATCTACTTAATGTTGTCATCCCAGCAGGAGACACATTATCTGGTTCTTCTACCATTAATTATGTTAAGATTTACCATGGTATTAGGGTGGTAAGAGCCTGAGAACTTCATTACTCAGTTAACTTTCTCCTTAGGACCAGGAAGTAATCTTTGTGGTGCTTACTTCTTCTAAAGGTCAGTTTCCTCATCTGAAATGTGAATAAATAGGGTTGTTGAATGGATTAAGTAAATTAATGCATTTAAAGAACCTATGACATAGTAAACATTTAAATAAACTAGCAATTATCACTATTATTTGGTTGCAATTCTACTCTCAGAGACTGTAGTGCAGAAGAACAAAAACAAAAAGCTCCCTCTCCGCAGGTCCCAACACTTCTTAATATTTCATTTTTCTAAAAGGAGGAAGGCCATTTTGGAGTCCGATAGACCAGACTGGAAGTTTGGCCTTGTTGCTAGAACAGATGATATCTGTGGACAAGTTACTTCTATCAATTTCTTCCTATGTAATAACTACCATTTGTGGAGGGCCTAGGGTGTCCTTTGCATTAAACACTTTACAATCATCTTCACATGTAATTCTTCCTTAAACCCTACAAGAATTATTACCCATAATTTTCAGATGAGGAAACTGAGGCTCAGAAACAGAAAATAACTTGCTCAAGTAGCATAGCTAAGGAAGCAGCAAGATGGGTCTTGAAACTGGTGACTTCTGGGGTTAATGAGACTCAAAACAAAACAAAACAAAACAAAAAAAGACGTGATATAGGCCCAGCGCCGTGGCTCACACCTGTAATCCCTGTACTTTGGGAGGCTGAGGCGGGTGGATCACGAGCTCGGGAGTTCAAGACCAGCCTGGCCAAGATGGTGAACCCTGTCCCTACTAAAAATAAAAAATAAAAATAAATGTAAAAATTAGCCAGGTGTGATGGTAGGCGCCTGTAATCCCAGCTACTCGGGAGGCTGAGACAAATAATTGCTTGAATCCGGGAGGCGGAGGTTGCAGTGAACCGAGATTGTGCCACTGCACTCCAGCCTGGGCAACAGAGGGAGATTCTGTCTCAAAAAAAGAAAAAAATAATAAGAAAAAAAATACATGATATATAAAGCCAGTTGCACTTGGTTTTCGTTTTATTGCGCTAAGAAGAATGGTAATTTCTCAGTTGTCACTTTGCAAAGATAACCCTTCTCAAAAACAAAAATGAAAAATAAATTTAAAAAAGACAAGAGATAACCTTTCTCTATCCTCTATAAAGTTGGACTCTCCTCTTCTCTGCTTCACTTTGCTCCACCTAACCGACTACTATAAATATTTATTATTTTTTTGAGATAGGGTACCACTCTGTCACCTATCCTGGAGTGCAGTGGCGAGATCACGGCTCACTACAGCCACGACCTCCTGGGTTCAAGCGATCCTCCCATCTCAGTCTCCCGAGTAGCTGGGACCACAGGCGTCCGGCTAATTTTTAAATTATTTGCCCAGGGCTGGTCTCCAACTCCTGGGCTCAAGGAATCCTCCCGCCTAAGCCTCCCGACTATCTGAAATTCCAGGCGCGAGCCACGGCGCCGGCTATTGGTTTTAACATCTGTCTTGTTCCACTAGAATGTCAACTCCACGAGGACAAGAATTTTTGTCTGTTTTGTTCACCGCTGTTTTTTCAGCATTTATAGAAGCGCCAAGCGCGCGGCAGACTCATTAGATATTTATAGTAAGAATAAATAAGCTCTTCCGGAAGCATCGAGAAACAAGATTAAATAGGCTTGGATTGAACCTCGTAGCGACCCGTAGTACTCCTCCTTCCGCACTCCTATAGGCGAAAGGAAGAAAAGGAAAAGCCCCGCCCCTCGCTCGGCTGCAGGAGGTTAGGGCTTCGAAGTTTTCGCGCTAGTCTCTTCGGGTTCCGCGGTGTCGCGCTGGCTGTGTGCGTCATTTCCGGGCGTCACGGAACGGAGTGGCCAACGGCTTGCAGAGCAACATGCCCAAGTAAGTGGGGGCCCTGAAGTTTGAGGGTGATGATAGTGACTAGTTGTGGCCCTCATGCAGGAGCGGAGAGCGGGTTCTGGTTTCTGAAACCTCGAGGGATAGGAGAGGATCTGGGGCGGGTGGATGGAGGTAGGGCTATGGAGAGCGCTAGACACTGTTTTTTAGAATGGAGATGGATCCCGCTTAAGGCACAAAAAAAGCCTGGTTTGTGTGTCCACGCTTTGTTTGACACCTTTGAGTCGTGATGAGGTCGGGCTTTTTGTTTATTTCTTTGTTTTTATCTCCCATGAACAGTGCTTCCACAGATGGGTATCTAACTGGTTGTCATCTTCTCTTTTTCTCTTCCTTCCACCTCTTTTCAGGTTTTATTGTGACTACTGCGATACATACCTCACCCATGACTCTGTAAGTAGCTTATCTATTCAGTTTTAAAAAGCCTAATGTGTAATAATGAAATGAGTTTTGTGTTTTTTTTTTTTAAAGATGCAAGTTTGTGCTTTCCCACCTGCTAAGGTTTAAGGTCTACTGCTTGGAGAAAATATTGGAGGTTATTTTCCGACCTTTCCTGTAACTTTGACTAAAAACTGCTTGACAAGTCGGGCAAAGTGATGTACCTGTAGTCCCAGCTATGCAAGAGGATGAGGTGAGAGAATCGCTTGAGGTCCAGGCTTAAGTGTGGCATGATCAGGCCACTGCACTCCAGCCTGGATAACAAACAAAAAAACTGCTTAACAAATAATGGCAGCTAAAGTAGAATTTTTTTTTTTTTTTTGAGATGGAGTTCTTGTTGCCCTGGCTGGTGTGCAATGGTGTGATCTCAGCTCACCACAACCTCCGCCTCTCGGATTCAAGTGATACTCCTGCCTAAGCCTCCTGAGTAGCTAGAATTACAGGCATGTGCCACCACGCCCACCTAATTTCGTATTTTTAGTAGAGACAGGATTTCTCCGTGTTGGCCAGGCTGGTCTGGAACTCCTGACCTCAGGTGATCCGCCCACCTCCACCTCCCAAAGTGTTGGGATTACAGGCGTTACCCACCGCGCCTAGCCTGTTAGTACTTTTATCTCGACTTTACCAAGGAGGAGATTGAGGCAGAGTGGATAAATAATTGACTAGATGTCACAAAACCAGTAAGTGGTATGGAGCTGGAAGATGGGCCTAGGCAGTCTGTCTCCAGAGCTTTTATACCAGCAGTGCTCAAACTTTTTGGCCTTAGGGCCCCTTTACACTTGTTTTTTTGGGTTTTATTAAGGTGGAATTTCGCTCTTGTTGCCCAGGCTGGAGTGCAATGACAGGATCTCATCCACTTCAACCTCCGCGTCCTGGGTTCAAGTGATTCTCCTGCCTTAGCCTCCCGAGTATCTAAGATTACAGGCACCTGCCACTACCCTCAGATAATTTTTTGTATTTTTAGTAGAGACGGTTTTACCTTGTTGGTCAGGCTGGTCTGGAACTCCTGACCTCAGGTTATCCTCCCGTCTCGGCCTCCAAAGTGCTGGGATTACAGGCGTGAGCCACTGCACCCAGCTCCTTTATACTCTTAAAAATTATTTCAAGATACATATATATATCTTTTTTTTTCTGGACAGAGTCTCGCTCTGTTGCCTAGGCTGAAGTGCAGTGGCACAATCTCAGCTCACTGCAACCTCTGCCTCTTTGGTTCAAGTGATTCTTCTGCTCTCAGCTTCCCAAGAAGTTGGAACTAGAGGCACCTGGCACCACGCCTGGCTAATTTTTTTTTTGTATTTTTAGTAGAGGCAGGGTTTCACCCTGTTGGCCAGGCTGGTCTCAAACTCCTGATCTCAAATGATCCACCCACCTTGGCCTCCCAAAGTCATGAGCCACTGCACCTGGCTGGTTATATGTATTTTTAAAATTGGGTTATATGGGTTGTATCTGTCAATATTTTCTGTATTTGAAATTAAAATGTAAAAATTTGGCCGGGGTAGTGGCACATACCTGCAATCCCAGAACTTTGGGAGGCTGAGGTGGGAGGATCATTTGAAGCCAGGAGTACAGACCAGCTTGGGTAACATAGCAAGTTGCTATTTCTACAAACAAAAATATTAGCTGGGTGCGGTGGTATGTGCCTGTAGTCCCGGTTAATCTGGAGACTGAGGTGGGAAGATCTCTTGTGTCTAGGAGTTTGAGGTTGTAGGGAGCTGTGATTGTGCCACTGCACTCCAGCCTAGGTGACAGAGCGAGACACTGCTTCAATAATAATAATAAACAGAAAAAATGCTTATTCATTTAAAAGTAAGCTTTTTACATGTAGTATAACATTTTAGACATGAAAAATAGCAATTTTCCACAACAAAATAGTACAAAGAATGGCATTGTTTTAACTTAGTGGAAAATAGCTGAATTCTCAACGATTTCAGCATTAAATCTGTTGCAGTATGTTTTTTGATTGAAGTATATGAAGAAAGTTCAACCTCATAGGGTATATAGTTGAAAAAACGAGTACATTAATAGCTTTGTTAGATATTTGTGGATATTTTTGTACTGCAACTCAACACGTGGTTATTTGCAGTGTGCAGTCTGAAATTGTATGAAACTTTTCATACGGTTACATTAAGTCCCAGCAACTTGGGAGGCTGTGGTGCAAGGATTACTTAAGTTTATGAATTTGAGACCAGCCTGGGCAATGTGTAGTGTAACCCTGTCTCTTAAAAAAAAAAAATTTGGCCAGGTGCAGTGGCGCACACCTGTAACCCCAGCACTTTGGGAGGCCAAGGTGGGTGGATTACGAGGTCAAGAGATCGAGATCATCCTGGCCAACATGGTGAAACCCCATCTCTACTAAAAATACAAAAATTAGACGGGTGTGGTGGCACATGCCTGTGGTCCCAGCTACTCAGGAGGCTGAGGCAGAAGAATCGCTTGAACCCAGGAGATGGAGGTTGCAGTGAGCTGAGATTGTGCCACTGCATTCCAGCCTGGTGACAGAGCAAGACTAGGTCCAAAAAAAAAAATTTAGTGATTTATCTTGCACTTGAGTGGATCTTTTACCATGCATGATTTTGTAATGTGCCTTGGTTATTTGGAAAATGTTGATTGACTTGAGTTAGTGCCAGACTTCAAATATGGATATATTTGATTAGGTAATGAAAACCCACATTAATAATGTCACAATCTAATCGTAACCACCCTTAAGTATTGGGAAGCTGTCAAGCTTTTGGTGGCAGACAAGATTTTCTGACATTCTGATTTTTGCTTAATAGCTCAAATTCTGTCATTGGCAATACTATCCATTGCTCTCCTTGAAGTGACAGGCTCACTCCATTCCTTTTTTTTTTTGAGACGGAATCTTGCTCTGGAGTGCAGTGGCACAATCTTGTCTCACTGTAACCTCACAGGCGTGAGCCATCATACCCAGCTAATTTTTGTATTTTTAATAGGGACAGGGTTTTGCCTTGTTGGCCAGGCTGGTCTTGAACTCCTGACATCAGGTGATCCACTTGCCTCGGCCTCCCAAAGTGCTGGGATTACAGACGTGAGCCACCTCACCTGGCTGTTAGTCATGATTTTATTTTTAGGCTTAAGGCATCTTTGTTGTATTAATGTAAGCAGTGGTTGCAGGATAAGGAACAATTTTTTTTTGGAGATAGGATCTTGCTTTGTTATTCAGGCTGGAGTATAGTGGCACAATCTTGGCTCACTGTAACCTTGATCTTCTGGGCTCAAACGTCTCTTCCACTTCAGCCTCCCAAGTAGCTGGGACTGCAGATATGAGCCACCACAACAGGCTAATTATTTTTCGAAGAGATGCTATGTTGCCCAGCTGGCAGAGGAGTAATTTGAAATGCAGACTGAAAAGACAATCTCTTTTCATTATCTGTTGCCTCTGAAGTAGTCATGTCAAGAATGAGTGAGTATAGCAGTAGCAAGATAGTTAGGCAGCAATGAGGAGCATCTGAATGAGATCTGTGTTTCTTCAGGCAGGAGGATTGCTTGAGCCTGGGAGGTTGAGGCTGCACTGAGCTGTGTTCAGGCCACTGCACTCCAGCCTGGGTGATAGTGTGAGATGCCATCCCCAGCAATAAAATTAAAAAGATACAGTATGTTTTTATCACTCCAGAAAGCTCTCTTGTGTTCCTTTGCAGTTAGTCTCCTGTACCCCTAACCTCCATTGATCTGGTTTCCTTTAATAAAAATTAGTGTTACTGGTTTTCAAAATTCCTGGGAATGCAATCTGCAATATATAGTATATACCTTTTTTTTGAGACGGAATCTCACTCTGTTGCCCAGGGTGGAGTGCAGTGGTACAATAACGGCTTACTACAACTTCCGCCTCCCAGGTTCAAGCAATTCTCCCACCTGAGCTTCCTGACTAACTGGGATTACAGGCATTCACCACCTTGCCCAGCTAATTTTTTTCTTTTTCTTTTTTTTTAAAGATGGGGTTTCACCATGATGGCCAGGCTGGTCTTGAACTCCTGACCTCAGGTGATCCACCCACCTCGGCCTCCCAAAGTGTTAGGATTACAGGCGTGAGCCACGGCGCCCAGCCTAATTTTTGTATTTTTAGTAGACAGAGTTTCACCATGTTGTCCAGGCTAGTCTTGAACTCCTGACCTCAAGTGATACACTTGCCTCAGCCTCCCAAAGTGCTGGGATTACAGGCATGAGCCACAGTTCCCGGCCCTATAGTTTTAATGTGTATGTCTGACTTCTATTGCTCAGTATGTTTTTGAGAGTCATTCCTGTTGCATATGTCAGTGATTTGTTCTTTCTGAATAGTCGTCCGTTGTGACATGCACATGTGATTTTCATAAAAATTGAGACACTGTAAAGTACATAGTGGGGTGTCTGACACATAGTGAGTGTACAGTAAATGTTAACTTAAAAAAAGTTTGAATGTGGAGCTTATTGTATGTCAATTATACCCCAATAAAGCTATTAAAAAACAAAAGGACTAGTGGACTATCAACAAAGTTCTGTATGTGATTTGTATAGAGTTTATACTCTAGACCCCTAGTCATTGAAAAGAACATATTTTCATAGTGTTATTTAACTGTATGTAAGCTATATTATTTTGCCATGGAATAACCTAAGAAAGGGCCTTAAAATGGCCCTATGGTCTAGATCAGTGACTTGCACATTTTTTTCTTAATGTGTTGGAATATAATTATTTTAGGTTTGGGGACAGACAGCCTTTGCTGCAGTTGCTCAACTCTGCCTTGTAGAGAGAAGCCATAGCCAGTATAGAAATAAATGTGCTGGGCTCTGTGGATCCCACCAGTCAGCTCACTGCATGTTTGGAGGCCAAGGTGGGAGGTTTACTTGAGGTTAGGAGTTTGAGACCAGCCTGGGCCACATCGTGAGACCTTATCTCTACAAAAATTAAAAAGTTGGCTGGTCATAGTGGCTCGTGTCTCTAGTCCCAGTGACCCAGGAGGCTGAGCTGGGATGATTGCTTGAACCTGAATGGTTGAGGCTGCAGTGAGCCGAGATCGTGCTATTGCATTCTAGCCTGAGTAACAGCAAGACCCTGTTTAAAAAAAAAAAAAAAGAGAGATAAATGTGGTTATGTTCCAATATTTTTTTTTTTTTGAGATGGAGTTTTGCTCTTGTCGCCCAGACTGGAATGCAAAGGCACAGTCTCAGCTCACTGCAACCTCCTTCTCCTGGGTTCAAGTGATTCTTCTGCCTCAACCTCCCAAGTAGCTGGGATTACAGGTGCCCGCCACTATGCCCAGCTAATTTTTATATTTTTAGTAGAGACAGGGTTTCACCATGTTGGCCAGGCTGATCTTGAACTCCTGACCTCAAACGATCTGCCATCCTCAGCCTCCCAAAGTGCTAGGATTACAGGCATGAGCCACAGCACCTGACCTTTTTTTTATTTTAAAACACAAAAGCCAGTGGCTGGCCTATGGGCCATAGTTTGCTGACCTCTGGTCTAGATAATATAGTAAAAAAATTTACCACGGTACGTTGCTGGATAATGTTTATAAGTAATACTGTAGCAGCCAGCTAATGCTACTTACATAAAGGTAAAACTTTAAGTTTTAGTGTTGGACATTTGTTTCTACATCTGATATGATCTTTTTATCTTACAGCCATCTGTGAGAAAGACACACTGCAGTGGTAGGAAACACAAAGAGAATGTGAAAGACTACTATCAGAAATGGATGGAAGAGCAGGCTCAGAGCCTGATTGACAAAACAAGTATGTTTCAGTCTCTTGTTCTGATGTGGTAAAATGGCCCTATTCTTTCTTGTCCCTGTCTCTGTTGTTTTTCACAGAGGCAACTCATTCTGAATGATAAATAGAAGCATTTGGGTATGTTGAATGAAAGAAGTGGAAGGTCATTGGTTTCCCATGGATATAGGAACACATTACTGAGGTTAGAGCAATCAGAGACAGCAATAAGGTTAGATGGGAAAGTGAGGTAGAGAAGAATAGAGTTGCCTAACATTTATCTATGGACATGGACCAGATTTTATAGCAAATTTATATAAAGCCCCTTTGTAGTAATCCACAGGTTTTGGAAGTGTGTTCTTATTCTAATAGGAGCAGGTGAGGAGTGGGTTTGTGGTTTTGCCGAAATAGTTTGAGACCATATTTAGATTTCTAATTTGTAGTCCTGACAGAGTACTAGTCAAAAAGAAGCTACTTGATGTAACAAAATAGTCAATACATTTTGGACCTGTGTTGTACATCCCATACTCTTTTTGTTAGGAACATTTCTTTCTGGCTTGTTGGGTCCAGGGCACTAACAGAAGGAGATGTTGCATTTTTACTTTAGATCATCCTCGTATATTTGAACCACGGCCTTTGTTTTGTTTTTGTTTTTGTTTTTTTTTTTTTTTTTATGAGATGGAGTCTCACTCTGTCGCCCAGGCTGGAGTGCAATGGCACGATCTCGGCTCACTGCAACCTCTGCTTCCTGGGCTCAAGCAATTCTCCTGCCTCAGCCTCCCGAGCAGCTGGGATTACAGGCGTGTGCCAGTATGCCCAACTAATTATTGTATTTTTAGTAGAGATAGGGTTTCACCATGTTGGTCAGGCTGGTCTCAAACTCCTGAGCTTGTGATCAGCCCGCCTTGGCCTCCCAAAGTGCTGGGATTACAGGTGTGAGCCACTGCCCGGCATCACGGCCTCTCTTAATCATTCATTGTACTCTGAGCTGGCCAGCCATTTAGGCTTTGTGATGTGCCTTTTTGAAAAAGCGAAGGCTGGGTGCGGTGGCTCATGCCTGTAATCCCAGCATTTTGGGAGGCTGAGGTGGGTAGATCACTTGAGGCCAGGAGTTGGAGGCCATCCTGGCCAACATGGGGAAACCCCGTCTCTACTAAACATACAAAAATTAGCAGGGCATGGTGTTGCACACTGCTAATCCCAGCTACTCAGGAGGCTGAGGCAGCAGAGTCGCTTGAACCCAAAAGGTGGCTGTTGCAGTGAGCTGAGATCGCACTGCTGCACTCCAGCCTGGGTGACAGAGTGAGACTCTGTCTCAAAAAAAATTTTTTTTTAATTTAAAAAAAAATTTTTAAATAATGAAAAGGCAAAACCAGCCAGGCATGGTGGCTCATGCCTGTAATCCCAGCACTTTGGGAGGAGGTGGTGGTCAGATCACCTGAGGTCAGGAGTTGGAGACAAGCCTGACCAACATGATGAAACCCCATTTCTACTAAAATTTGTATTTTTACAAAGTCAGCCGGGCATGGTGGTGGTGGAGGTTGCAGCGAGCCAAGTTTGTGCCGCTACACTACACTCCAGCCTGAGCAACAGAATGAGGCTTTGTCTCAAAAAAACAATAATAATTAATAATGAGGCAGAACTATTGTGAAATTTTTCAAATAAAATAGGCAAGCTTAATGAACTTCCAATTCTGAATTTCCTCACCCTTCACTTCCCATCGCTTAACTGTAGCACTCTTGTTGCATTTATTCTAATTTTCTCAACCTTGATACTGTTGGCATTTAAGGCTGGATGATCCTTTGCTGTGGGGTTCTTTCTATGAGTTGCAGGATGTTTGACAACATCCCTGGCATCTGCCAACTAGATGCCAGTACCAACATCCAGTTGTGACTACTAAAAATATCTCCAAGCATTGTGCAGTGTCCCTGGGAGGCAAAATTGTTTCTGGCCGAGAGAGCCACTGAATGTTGTCATCTACTGCCTTTCTCCTTCCTGGATTATTATGGAGCAAACCTCAGACATTGTCCAAATTTTTTAAAATTTATTTTATTTATTTTTTCAGATAGAGTCTTGTTCTGTTGCCCAGGCTGGAGTGCAGTGGCATGATCTCAGCTCACTGCAGTCTCCACCTCCTGGGTTCAAGTGATTCTCCTGCCTCAGCTTCCTGAGTAGCTGGGACTACAGATGCATGCCACCACACCTGGCTAATTTTTTTGTATTTTTGGTAGAAATGGGGTTTTATACCATGTTGGCCAGGCTGGTCTTGAACTGCTGACCTCAAGTTATTTGCCTGCCTCAGCCTCCCAAAGTGCTGGGATTATAGGTATGAGCCACTATGCCTGGCCCCAATTTTTATTTATTTTATTTTATTTTATTTTTTTCACTCCTGGCCCCAATTATTTTTAAAGACTGAGTCTCGCAGGGTGCCATAGCTCACGCCTGTAATCCCAGCACTTTGGGAGGCTGAGGCGGGTGGATCACAAGGTCAGGAGTTCAAGACCAGCCTGGCCAAGATGATGAAACTCCATCTCTACTAAAAATGCAAAAATTAGCTGGGCATGGTGGCGGGCGCCTCCCAGCTACTTGAGAGACTGAGGCAGGAGAATTGCTTGAACTAGGGAATTGGAGATTGTGGTGAGCCAAGATCATGCCACTGTACTCCAGCCTGGTGATAGAGCGAGACTCCATCTCCAAAAAAAAAAAAAAGAATTGAGGATGAATAAACTTTTTTAAAAAATTTTTTTAGAGATAGGGTCTTACTCTGTTGCCCAGTCTGGAGTGCAGTGGCCCAATCATAACTCACTGTAGCCTTGAACTCCTGGGCTCAAGCATTCCTCCTTCCTCAGCTTCCCAAGTAGCTGGGACTACAGGTTCACACCACCATGCTCAGCTAATCTTTATTTTTTGTAGAGACGGGGTCTCACTATGTAGCCCAAGCTAGTCTTGAACTCTGGGGCTCTAGAGATCCTCCTGCCTCAGCCTCCCAAAGTGCTAGGATTACAGGCATGAGCCACTGCATTCGGCTTGAATACATGTTTTTGTTTTTGTTTTGTTTTAAGGCTAGTCAGAATAAACATTTTTAGCGGAGGACTTTTTCAGAAGACTGGGGGAGCCCTTCAGGGACATACCCCATGAAATCCATGATTATGTTGACAAAGAATCTGCTACTGAGCCAGTGACTTTGCTTCCTCCACTTCAGGCTTTAGAAGCCATCCTCCTAGGATGTGAGAGAGGCCTTTTTGATTGAAAAGTCCATATTGGGATATAATCCCTGAGATCCACAGGCTTTATTCAGAGGCATATGGATAATAAGCTATTCATAAATCCCTGCTAGATCACTTTTTTGGATATGATCCAATGAATCCTCAGTAATTGACTTGAGTAATTTGACTTCCTTTGGCTTGGTAGGAGTGAAGTAGGATGCCTGTAGCCAACAATATTGGAAGGAACTTAGGAATAGACTTTATTAGTGTGTACTTTAAAATTTATTTGTGGTTATTTTCCAAAATCAAATATAGATGATCTTCAGTTTCTCTTGTGCCTCATTATCTAAAAAGAAAAATTAAAATTAAAAATTGATTGTATTAGACTTCATAATCTTTCCTGGGGCAAGCTTATAGTTTGAAATCTTTGTTTCTTTTAAATCTCCTAGTTTAGTGCATTGATTTCCAAACTGGTAAGCCACCATGGTGTATTATTTTTACCTAGGACAGCATATATAGGAAGGATGGAACTTTCATAAAGGCTAGCTTTTTGGGCATGTTTTCAAACAAAACTATGAATGGCTTGAATTGGTTATAAACCACATCTACAAATTAAAGATGACTGTTCCTCTTTGGTAAAAGACATTGATAGGGTCAAGTGTGGTGGCTCATGCCTATTATCTTAGCACTCTGGGAAGCCAAGGTGGGTGGATCACATGAACTCAGGAGTTTGAGTCCAGCCTGGGCAATAGGGAAAAACCCCATCTCTGCAAAAAGTAGAAAAGTTAGCCGGGCATGGTGGTATGCACCTGTAGCTACTCAGGAGGATGAAGTGAGAGGATCACCTGAGCCCGGGAGGTTGAGGCTGCCATGAGCTGCTGCTATTGTCCCTGCACTCCAGCATGGGTGACAGTGAGACTCTGTCTCAAAAAAAAAGAAGACATTGATACACAGGAAATTTTTACTCCAGTCTCCCTTATTTAATTTAACCATAGAACTGCTAAGTAGAAAATGTAAATCAACAAGCCAATTAATTGCAGTTTTAGCTGGCGAATACCTAAAAATGATTTTAAAACTGTGGAACCAGGATATAGTAGCTTTAGATGAAAACTAGCGCATGTTCTCACTCATAAGTGGGTGTTGAACAGTGAGAACACATGGACACAGGGAGGGGAACATCACACGCTGGGGCCTAGAGGAAGGAATAGCAGGGGGTGGGGATATTGGGGAAGGATAGCATTAGAAGAAATACCTAATGTAGATGATGGGGTGATGGATGCAGCAAACCACCACCATGGCATGTGTATACCTATGTAACAAACGTGCACGATCTGCACATGTACTCCAGAACTTAAAGTATAATAGATTAAAAAAAAACTGGTAAGAGTAAAGTAATTGGAACCATTAAAGACTTAAAAGAAAGTGGTATTTTAGTCATTCGGTTGTTGAATTCTTATTCATCTTTTTTTTTTTCTCACCCTCATCTCCAAAGCGGCTGCATTTCAACAAGGAAAGATACCTCCTACTCCATTCTCTGCTCCTCCTCCTGCAGGGGCGATGATACCACCTCCCCCAAGTCTTCGTAAGTTTAAACTTTTAAGGGGTGTGACTGGGCAGACTATCCTTTGATTATGTTAGATTATCTCACCATTGGCTTTCAAATGCTATTGCATTTATATGTAGATAGTAATATAAATGTATCAATATATAAATGTTGAATATAGATGCAGGTAGTAATAGAAAACAACTTTAGTGGTATAATTTCTAAAATAACTTTAGAGTTAACTTTTGATTGCATTGTCACTAAGATATTGTGTTTATGGCATCCCAAGTGTGAATCTGAGACAGATTTAAATGGAAAGAAAGCTCAGAATGAACCTCTGATTAGATGAGCTAATACATGAATAGGAGTTGCTAGGTGCATTAAATTATTTACTGCTATGAACACAGCACTGGAGGACTGAAATTGCTGATAAACTCTAGTCTTTTGCCCTATTTTCTAACCCACCTAACACCAAAATCCTATCTTATGAAAGGTAAGAATTAGGCTGAGCGTGGTGGTTCACACCTGTAATCCCAGCACTGTGGGAGGCTGAGGCAGGTGGGTCACTTGAGATCAGGAGTTCGAGACCAGCCTGGCCAACATGGTGAAACACCGTTCCTACTAAAAATACAAAAATTAGCCAGGCGTGGTGGTGCACGTCTGTAGTTCCAGCTACTCAGGAGGCTAAGGCAGGAGGGTTGCTTGAACTCAGGAGGTGTAGGTTGCAGTGAGCTGAGATTGTGCCACTGCACACCAGCCTAGGCAACACAGCAAGACTTTGAAAAAAAAAAAAAAAACCCAAACTAACAGAAGATAAGAATTAGATCATTCAAAGTGGGAAAGTGGAGTGGATCATAGGCCCAGCTTTCTGGGAAAGTTTGTTGTTTTTGTGTGGCAGACAAGAGGAGACTGAGTGCTGTACCAGGTTGTAAATACTGTGGCTTTCCTGGGAGGGTTCAGACTGAAATCACATTCAGAGACCTAGACTCAATCTTGCACACAATCACGGGTATAAACCCAGGGAAGCAGGCTGTTTGTAATAGTGGCACACTAATGTAGGTGGACCCCTAATGGCCTGCCAGATTTTTCTGGATGCTTGCCATCCTGGGACCTGGTCAGGCCTCAGCCCACAGCAACTCCAGGGTTACTTCTCTCTCCTACTCCGCCTTGACTGGCTGGCACTCAACTTGATTATTTTTGATAGCAGAATAGTCTATGGTATCAATGTACCATAATTTACCTCACCCTTTTCTTACTGGATATTTCAGTTGTTCCAGATTTTAGCTATTGTAAATGATACTGCCAGGAATATCCCTGCATATAAGTTTTTCTGTTTGCAAAGAATCTTTTAAAACCATGTTTTCATTTTTTACAAAGGCATCTGAAATTAGATACTTGTGGCCTAAGTTCATCAGCTTTTTGTCAGGAGCTCTATAGAAGGTTCAACCTCTCCACCCCCCGTTTTGTTTTTTTAAATTAAAATCTCAGTTTTTTTCTTTTTGACTTTTTCAATTTTTTTCTTAACCTAGCAAATCTGACTTTATTTTATTCTTCTGTCTAGGCAGCCTTGTTCTTGCTTTTTATTTGTAGATCAATGTTTTATGGCATGTGATTTTTGTGGATCTGCTATTATAAAAAGAAACCATAAAAGGTCTATTCTTGGAGAATTTGAAGAAGTTCATGAGATCCTTTTAGTTTGATTAAGAAGAGAAAACGTTAATATGTGAGCACACCTTAACCACAGGCCCCATTCTTTATTTCAGCGGGTCCTCCTCGCCCTGGTATGATGCCAGCACCTCATATGGGGGGCCCTCCCATGATGCCAATGATGGGCCCTCCTCCCCCTGGGATGATGCCAGTGGGACCTGGTAAGTTTGGATGTCTGTCTTTCTAGTTTGCTCCAGTGTGTTTTTTTCCAGTTTAATGGAATTCTTAATTAGCTGTCTGCCTGTACTATTGTAACAAATTAAATTTGGTCAGTCATTAACGGTAATTTACACAAAAAGAAATACTTGGTTTATCAGTATAATTGAGTGGTATCCAGTGACCTTGTGCTACTAAAAGCAAGATAGGTTGCCTCTGTTTTTCATTTCCTCTCTTCTGTTTACTTGCCTCATCCTGGCTTTTGGCCATTTGTGTACAGTGAAGAGAAGAGTAGATAAGCTTGTTCCATTTTGAGGGGAGAGGGAAGATTATAATACATTACATTTTCTCAGTGTTGATTTGGAGCAGAGCCACTTCTTGTTGCTTACTTAATCTTGCAGATTAACTTGGCCTCATCATTATATTAAAAAGGCTCTCCGCCTGGTAGTTGGTTTTTTATTTAGGGAGGAGGAAAAACTTAGGCTTCAAACATTTTATTTTAATGTAAATTTAAACATACATCAGTTTGCAAATATTTCTAATTGTGAACAGGACCTTTGCTTTGAGAGTGTGTCTAATGATTGGAGCACTATATATTTATTCCATAAACCAATAAGCCATAACTAACACATCCTTCACCAACTTTAGTTTCATTTCTTTCAAGTGATCTGAGTCCTAGTTCTAATCTTTTATTATTATTTTGCCTACAAAATTTTTGAGCATTTTTTGGTGATTTATCTAAGTATCAAGTTAGTTTTAGAAACTTCTCTTTTCACACTCATTTAATTGGTTTGCAGAAAACTTAAATTATATATATAATTAGAGTCATAACTACAGCTGACATAATCAGGTTTGAGAACAGATGTGGCCGACGCCTCCAACTACTCTGGAAATACAAGCAGCAAAGTTATTAGAGTGGCTTCCTAACTAGAATTATCAGTATATCTGCTGTGGGTATTGGAGAGAGTATAGATAAAGAGAATTCCTGCATTGCTGACTTACAAGCCCAAAACACAATCAAATGACTTCAGTGGCTTTAGCATCTGAAATCAGGGTCACAAATTCAAATTCTTAGAGGTTTTAGGGATGCGGTTAACTGAGGAATGCATGATTCATCTAAAGAAGGCTTCTGGAACTCAACTTCAGCCTATGGTTGACATTTGAGAATAAGGCTTGGCGTTTCCTTTTCTCCTGAGTCTGCTTTTTGTTTTCTGTTTTTTTCAAGCCAGGATAACATGATAAGATTGTGGGATTTGTGTTAAAATAATTGAGTAGTTGGAGGTTGGACTGGGATAGGATTGGGTGGGATTATAGATAAAGTTGTCCATGAGTGGATAATTGTTGAAGCTGGATGATGGATACATGGATGTTCATTATATTCTTCTTTACTATTCTTGTGTATGTTTGAACATTTTCATAATAAAAAATTTAAAAGAAAAAAGGAATCTAGACTTCTGTATGAAATCCCAATGTTACCAACTGATTCAAAGTAAATCCGCTATGGAGACCAAAGAAAACAAGTTTTCAGGTGCCCAGTTTTTAATCTTTGGTTTATGTCCGTCCATTTCTTCTAAGAAATTCTTAAATATAGGTTAAGCATGGGTCTTTATGTGGTATTTAGAAGTTAGTAGTATTCTCTGTTCCTGTTTAAATTGGTCTTAAATTCTGTACCTGTTGGATTTTGTGTCTGCATATTTTTGTGTTTCACCATTTGTGATAAGGCTATATTCAAGTTTGAATATAGTTTTCTCTTGTACCCTTTGCTGCAAACCTTTACTCAAAATTATTTAGTTAAAAATACATTGGTAAAGTTTGATATTTAAAAATAATATCGATAACATGAAATTATGGGGCATAATAGTAAAATGAATATCCATGAACCCACCACCCAGCTGAGAAGTAGAACATTATCAATTCCATTTAAACTGCCTGTGTTCCTCCCCTCCCCCTCTGCTTGCCCTCCCCTCCCTGGTTTATTTATTTGGCTGGTTTATTGATGGGACACTTAAAAACATTCATTAATAGTTTCTGAAATGCATTAGAAAAATCAGATTTTTATGTGCGATAATTGTTATAAATCACGTTATTGCCTATTATTTTTATTGACTTGAGCTAAGTATGGTTACTAACAGGTTCTCAGCATGGGCCTCCTGCTCACCTTCCCTACAACTCCGAACAAACGCTTAGTGGTAAGATTGTCCTCTGTGCCTGTGTACATTCATGAAATAGCTCCTGGTTATATGGTGGATATAACTGATTAAAAGAGCTGACTGAAAAACATGTGACTTAGTTGTGAATTTCCCTGAGTAAGAAAAAAAGGTCAGTTTAGGGAACTAGTGTCCCTGGTGATTTCTGGAAAGCAGTCTGTTAGTAGTTTCCCCCTTACTGTCATTAGATCATGATTCCCATATGATTCTTGTGTTGACCTTTTTTGTTTTTTGTTTGAGAATGTCTAAGTAATTTACAGATGTGATAAATTTGTTGCATTTCTTCTGTCACGTATGTCTTTTTTCCAGCATTTTGCAAGGGGGGGGGCTACGTTTTTTGTTTTTAATTGAAGTCCCATAAAACTCTCCCTAAATGGTATTTTCTGACTCCCCTTTTTTCCATCTTCTTTGTTTTATCCTGCAGCTCCTGGAATGAGGCCACCCATGGGAGGCCATATGCCAATGATGCCTGGGCCCCCAATGATGAGACCTCCTGCGCGTCCCATGATGGTGCCCACTCGGCCTGGAATGACTCGACCAGACAGATAAGGATGGAGGGGAGGCCTCATTCTATCAGTTTTATATTATCTGTTCTGCTTCACCAGGAGATCATGCTGCTGTGATGCTGGGTTTTCTAAACAGCATAAGGAAGACTTGCTCCCCTGT